>JAQGBH010008010.1:0-10264 GCA_034698265.1 Sminthurinus aureus | reverse complement strand
AAACCCATGGAAACAGGAATTATAATTGAGATTGAGATTGAGAAAATCTCAATGTTCGTTCTAGAATTCGACCGTAATTCCTTTTTACCGGGTCAAACAATGTTGATATTTGACTGAGAAATTGAGAAAACCGTTTTCGGGAGTTACAGCAAACACAGACATTCAGACATTAGTTAGTTTAAATTGTTGCTATGGTTTTTAGTAGCTTAAAAAAGTGGGCATCCTGTTACAAAGGTTGTGTATTGCGGTGAAATAAATTTGTATGTTCAGTTTGCAGCCAATTTACATAAACAGCCTTAAAATATCTTAATACTACGCATTTTAAAATTTTGCAGAAAATTAAACTTACACTAGATAAAATGAGAAAATTTTGGATCATACACTAGATAAAATGCCATTTTCGGCGTAGCGTACCCCCACCTTAATTTTTCGAGTTTCAGGCCTGAATATGACTCCTTTGCATTCTGCATTATGCATAAAAATTTGTGTGGTCTATCATCCACCATCAACTCACATGTGTTTTGCGTTTTCATATTTGTTTTTCCAGTTTTCTACAATACCAATAACTAGGAAACAACAGAAGGTAGTGATAATAATAATGTCACGAGTCAACGCTCAAGACTCAGCACTCGTCCTGGACACTGAAAACTTCTCTCCATCTCTTTCTTTCTTTCAGTCGGACAGCATTTCTGTCCAGATTCAGGATTGAGGATGTGAAAAGCTAGAAAATAATCATGATTTCTCTGTGATCCAGAATCCAGAATCTAGCTAAAGCACCCAGTGAAACATTGGAAATAAAGACATTTGTTTTGTTCCACGCTCAATCTAGAATCCAAAATCCAACATCCAAAATCTGAAATTTGTATTGACAGATTATGCACAATATGTTGAATGTAGAGTGAATAGACGAACATTTGAAATTCAAAATCCGTGGTACACAAAACAAAGGAGAGAAAATGAACTTTTCCCATGCTACAATTTCCATTGAACTCGTCACACAAAAGACGAAGGGAGCAAAGAATCAGAAGGATGAGAAGGAGGAGGAGAAAGAGGAGGGTTGCATTTCAAATGCACAGCAACTACAACTACATGTTATGACTACGGCTTGAACATCAGTGTCATTGTACATGGTACATTGTATAATATTGTACATTTTAAGCATAATATGTTATTCTTTAGCAAGATTGGACAATGGAACGTCCAAAGCCCAAAGTACAAAGTCCATGCAATGGGAATGAAGAACAACAACATGGACGTAATAAAGAAAATACAGCACGCGGTCATAGTCATAACAATTATATGCAAGGGGATGAAGAAACAAGAGGAACAACAAACAGCAAGCTTAATTCCAGTCTCGAGTCAAAGCAGTCATGAATATTCTACATTTTACATTCATTCTATACACCCGTTGTTGCCGTTGTCCTTGTCGTTACTCGTTCCTAGTTCCTCGTTTGTTGTCCTTCTTGATCTCTTAGCTCAAAATTCAAATATCCAAATGAACTTCTCATCCCGTCTCATCTCATTTCATTTCATTTTCATTGGAATCGTCTAATGAAAATAATGAAAATACAGAGAGCAACAAAATCAAAACTCAAATCTAAATCCAAATCCAAATCTAAATCTCTGAATGCTAAACACTAAATGCTAAATGCTTCTATTATTATTCCAGCTTACAAAATACCCACACGAGACTTTATTACAGACGAACAAAAACAAAACTGCCCACTTTGCTTCCCGTCTCTTCAATTGCAACCAAAATTGCATATGGAATTAATTAGAAGGATAATTGCAGTATGAGTGAAAGGAGGAATTTAAAACAAGAAAATTTCAGTTTGTACCAGTATTAAATATTACATATTAAAGTTTGTTGTTTTTTAAATTCCAAAAAGCACATTGTTGTTATTTTGTTTATAAAATAAGAGCAAATAAATAAACCCTCGTTCTAGGAAAAATGTTCTTTAAAAATCACAAGACAAATATTAAGTACGATCTGTAAACTGTACAGTGTTTAGTTTGTAAAATGTGCAGTTGCTCAGATTTCAAATTTCAGATTTTTTACTGTCGATAAATTTTCAATGCCCTGGTAAAAAAATAGGAAAATCCGTTTCTACTTTGTACTTTATAAAGTAAGTTTATACAGCATGCAGATGCTTTAAATTTCTATGGGAAGGCCATCATTATTAGTCCCATTATACATTGTACAAACTTTGATGGGTTTACGACTTACGATCCGTCTTCAATAGCTATTTCAAAGAAGGAACTATCAAACTAACAACTGTGTACATTGTACATACACTGCATCTAAACCGACATGAGAAAAGCAATCCTTAGTTTGTACAGGAATTATTGCTGTTATTATTATTATTGTTGAACTGGGGAGGGGAAGAGTTGCGTCTATGTTCTATGTTTGAAGGAAAGAGTAAAGAGGCAGAGAGAGAGAGCTAGGGAGCGATGGAGAAGATTGAGACTTTGGAGGGAACGAGAGATTGTCAAATGAGTTGTCACATGGGGTTCCGTTTTCTCCCCCGGTAAATAAATACTCATGAACTCAACGTATCTTTATTCCACATCTAGATTCCAGATTCTAGATCCTAGATGCAACATAAACTTTACCATTCAGTTTACTCACCATTTGCCGCTTTCACATGGCAGTTCCCCGTTTCCATTCCAACGCTTTCCTATCTGTATCGGTATTTATATGTGTTTTCGTCTTCGTCTTCTACATATATCTGCTCACACTGAATAAAAATATCATTTATCTGCACAATGTACAATATACATCCAAATCCAAATTCGGATACAGAGAGAATCTACTCACTAAAGTTTGTATATAAATGTACAATGTACAATACAGTACACAGTACAAACTGTATCTGTAGAGAAGAAGAGCCTCTCTCTCTCTCTCTCCTTCGACATTTCCATATCATATCTTTATTGAAGAATCTGATAAGTGGTAATGATAATGGTGTGTAGTCAGTAGTCAGTGGTGTATAACGATAAGAAATACTAATACACTGTTCAACAACAATAAGAAGAAGAACAAGCCAGTTCAGAATGGGAAATCTGTGGGACTGTGCGAGAAGGGAATAAGTAGACAGATAGATTTTGAGTGGTACTTTCAGGGATTTTATTCATTACACTTTAGACACACACACATACATCCAAGTACAAAGTATAAATTTACTTGCATATGTATGGATTGCCCATAAAATGTAAAACGTTGTGGGACATGAATGAATGATACATCTTACACAAGGGGGTGAATTTGATTGCCATTTGTTTCGGTTTTCCGCTTTCATGTACTCTCTCCTCAAAACTGTATAAACGGAATTATCTCTATTATTCATTGCTCATTGCTCATCCTATGTTTTACATCAAACATCTATCTACAAAACATGTACATTGTACATGTTATACACATTTAAAATTGTAAATAGAATATTTCAAATAATGTGGTTAGTTTTACTGATATACGAAGAAAAATGACAATCCATAATGTGTAATCCTAAATAGTCAGCCCAAAATGTGAAGATATTTATTCATGTACAATGTACATTGTACATGTACTTGAGATTGGATTGGCTGCATCTAAAGTTTTTATCGAGTATCGAGCATGAAAAAATGTGAAGCAGTTTACAATTTACAATGAAAAGGATAACGTACGATTTAGTAGAAGCACTTGAAGCAAAACCATATAAACTTTCGCTCTTTCATCAGACTCAAGAGTCAAAAGTCAAAAGGTGTTTTCACAAAAAAGAACTGCTAATTTCAAGCATCAGAATTTTTTATGCATACAAAATGAAAAATGAAGGATAGTTTGTAATTTAGAGATAAGAAAAAAAGGTTTGGAGCTCGTTACTTGTTTACATGTTCTGATTAGAGGAGAAAAGAAAAATTTGTCAAAACAGATTTTCTATTGAGAATTGGTATGTTTTGTAGTTTTGTTTAAGCTTTTATTATATTATACGATATTTATTTGGCCTGTTGGTGTATTGAAAATAATATAATTTTATGTATTAGGAATTATGAAAGTGAAAACTGTAAAATCAAAAATAAAAAAACATAAAAGACCATAAACAATGTTGAATGTTAAACTAAATGGAATACGTTTCGCCTGTACATTGTACATCTGTATCGTACTTTCATGCTTTATTTACCTACAAATTGTAGCATGGTTCAATAACTTTTAATTTATTTCGGGATAAAAGATCGTTCATTTTTACAACATTGTACATTGAGTACAATCATTTTTCATTTCTCATATTTTGTATATTTTGTACATGGCACTTTGCACTCGTTTCCCTTTTCATCAATCCAGGTGGCTAGTTAATGAAGCTTGGAGAGCTGGAGTTGGCGTTGGCATAATAACCATGTTTTACATAACATAACATGTAATGTTCCTCATTACAAATCCCAGAACCCAGAATCCAGAATGCGTAGCCTGTACTCTGTTTACTTATCAATTTAGTATGCATAAATTTCCTATCGTCTACACTCTACACTCTACAGTCTCCAATCTCCAAGGTACAAGTTTATATTGTGTATGCTTCGTATGCTTGTAGTATTTTCAGTATAGTAGACCTGGGCCAATATTTTGTACATACATTTGTAAAATGTGTTAGTTATGTTTGCTCTTTCTTTTTCATGTTCCACTCTGTATGTAATTAACCTGTTTAATTTTCAATGGAAAATCGATTTTGCAAAAAGTTAAGAGTTTGAAATGAGCAAGAGATTGAAATGAAACTTTCTCCAAACTAACGCCATGCTCGAAACTCAATGTTCCATACACTCACTACACTCACTGAGCTGTACTTTGTACTTGTTCAATGTTCAACCTCGAGTGAGTCATTGACTGACTATAGATAGATAGAGAGGCGTTCGTTCAATTTTCAAGAGGCAAGCGAGTAAAATCTAATGTGTGCCACTTTGTGTATCCAGATTGGCTCATTAAGCCGGTCCACACACACCTACTCCGTAATTACATCCAACAAACTAAATTTTACATACTGCTGTACTACAAGCTACAAGGCATGGGATCCACTATCCAATGCACACTCACACACGTTGATTTACCTGATTAATTCTTCAGAGTTGTGTAAAGGGTAAAGAGAGGGAATGAAGCAGAAGATGAGAGGAAATATTCCAGAAAATATCTAGTTCAATTACCAACAAGATGCAAGTGTCTTGAAAACTGAAAACGTGTCAAATTGCTTCCGTAAGCCACTCGATACTCAACCCTTAACACTTTATTTTCGTCAAGATTCAAGATTCGCAGAAAATTGTACATATTTCATGTATTGATCTTACAAGTTCAAGTTAAAATCAAGTAGGAAACGCTCCATTGAAAATTGGAAAGGAGAACATGACAAATATCAAATGTTTATTTTTTATTTGTAATTTGTAATTGACGTATTTAGTCATTTTTATGTAATTTATTTATTGAACATTCAACTTTTGACAATAATAAAGTTATTTTATATTACTGTTTTATAAATTATATTTATAAATGTTCAAATTCATAAATATTCAAGTATTTTGTCATCTTTTACTGGATTCTAGATTCTGGACAAAAGCAAAGCAGAGTCTGTTAAAGTATCACCATTTCCAATTGATCTGGTAATAAACGATTATTAAAATCCTTGAAATTTTCCTACAGTAATGCTCTCTCTTCCGTTTTCCAATGGCAATCGTTGATTTCCCCCAAAACGTGGGAAGAAACAAATTTGTTGTAAACAAATTATTTACGTTGGCATAATATTTTGGTTGTATTTAAGTCCAATATAGATGCAAATTGTACAGTAATATTTTGATTTAAATATTATGTTAAGCATGCAAAATGTGTTTTATATTGTATGTTAGGCATAGTAGCTTGTGGGTTGTAGAAAACTCCATATTTTTTCATGTGTATCACGTCCACATTAGAATTTACCTGGCCAGAAAACATGGCGGCGATCTCATCGCATGTGTGCAAGATCTTTAGTCCTTAGACAGTCACATGTGTCGACTTTGACTCCTTCGCTAATTTAATATTCATACGAATATCAGGAATGCATTACTTGTTCTCGTCAAAGGTAGAATTTATGCATGAGAAGACATCCACAAAGTCATGCACTACATTCACATTACATTACTTTACATGACACGGTAATAATATGCTAGAATTTCGGATCTAGAATCTAGAATCCAGAATCTGAATAAGCACCGAAGTGTCTAGAATCTGTTTAAAAGTTTGTAAGAGTCTAGAGTCTACGGTCTACGGTCTACCGCTCTGTTCCTCTTTTTGTCTTTCTCTCCTCATTCGGATATTGTTGGTGAAATTGGAATTGGATTCAGATTCAGATTTAGAAAGTGGATTTGGGATGCATTCATAAATATGTACAATGTATAATGTATTAAGTACAAGGGACATAGTACACAGTTCATACATACAGGCATTCAAATTTACATCTCCGTCAGTCGCTGGTATTTTGTCTTGTTACAATTCATACATTTGTAACTACAGCCGAGTCAAGCCCAGCCCAGCACAGAACATCATAGCACAGAAAAAGAGACGAGAGGAGACTTCATCATACATCAAATGGGCAATATGGCATTCATTCCTTTACTTCCTTCCTTGCTTCATTCAGTCATTCAGTCATACATTCATTGTGAATGTAAAGTGCAAGAGAGCATGAACTGAAGAACTGAAGTGACACATAAGAGCACATTAGATCGCCCCACCATGATGTATGACTCTATGACTTGGCTCTTGTTTCGTCGTCCTCGTTGGCTATCCACCATCCTCCATCCATGTACCAAAGTAGTCTGTAGATTGTAGATGTGGTCGCGTGGTGTCGGTTTTGGTGACACAGCCGCCACAAAGAATTCTATTCCCATTCTCTCTCTCTCTTCTCATTTTCGACTGTTTCATTCGCACTGTACTGCCTAATGTATAATGTAATACAACATAGAAACTAAAGCATAATATTCCAAATATCTATATTACATATGTGGATGCACAGTGTACATTGTACAATGTACAACGAACATTGAACATGCATGGTGCAGCTATAATAATGTGAGTAGTAATCTAGATGTAGTATGTAGTATAATGCACAACACAAACTGCCAAGCCTTATTTACTATTTACTCTTACATCGTACATAGTCGAATAAACTTATGATCGTAATGTGCTGGAGCTGAAGCTGGAACTGGAACTGGGATCCAGGAGAAGACGGAGAATAATGGACTGTGGGGAGCTGAAGATACAAATGTTTTATGTTACAGGGCGACAGCAATGGTATTATTATTATTATTATTATTACTGTGATGACTACACTGCGTATTGCACATTGTACCACTACTACTAACATCTACCATTATAATGATGTTGAGGGGTTGAAGTAAGAACTAGGAAGTCGGAAATAAGAACAATAAGAACATCAACATCAACATCACTGGCAGTGGTAAAAAATATTAAGCTATGATACAAAAATAATCCACCGACTGTGTACTCTGTGTTCTGTATTTTATTCCTATTCTATGATATATTATGTTTGTTTGTTTACACATTTACATCTTTACAAAAACAGCATACACAAAGGACCAGAAAAGACCTGGTGGAATTTTTATCTCCCTGCATTTTTATGCATGTACAATAATATTCAGGATACAAACGTACATCATAATTATGTGTAGAAAAATATACTATAAGCCTAAACTACTGTAATGTGTGTATACGATTCTATATTCTATGCACAACAAGACGACTGCCCTTCCTGGTGTTGGAAGTTGGAAGGGGCTGCGTGAAAAAGGAGAATTATTACAAGTTGTCACATAGGTGTGAAGAAAGCCATCATTTAGGTTTACACCATTCCTTGCCAGATCTCTTTCTCCGCACATAAGTACAATGCACAATTTGAGAATGCAGAATACAGAATACGGATATAGGAAACTCTACTAATATGACAATTCTAGAGGAAAATCCCATGAAACTCGAAAGGTGGATTTTCTTGTGTATTTATCTAGTACCATGTATAAATATTATGCATAATTTACATAGGATCTCAATTTCGATACTATTGAGATCTAAAATAATACATAATGATTCAAAATTCGAGAGTTGGAAACTGGAAGTCGGAAATGCAGTTTGAGAAATTTACTTCATGTCTACATTATATTGCCCCTAAAAATACGGTAAACAACAAAATATCTTGGCGTTAAATCATACATCGTGCTTTAAACTTTGAGGATGCATCGCGTGCATAGTAAATTGTAAGTAGGGAAGAGAAAATTGTGGTTGCGTATAATTATTGTGTCGGTTTGTCTATCTCTGTCTCTACACTCTACACTCTACACTCTTTAATCTATACAATGTACATGTAAACTGGAAAGGGAGAGAATGAATGTCTCCGGTTTCCGTTCGCGAGTCTACACATGAAGTAAGATGCAAGATGCTTCCTAGTCTCAAGTCTCAATCCACATCATTGCCTTGTCCTGTCATCTGTACGAAGAATAAACTTTCTCTTTCTCTCCCTCCCTCCAACTCGCCATGGAAGTTATTCCCTCATCCGGATATTGGATATTCATACTATACAGTGTACAGGATAAAACATGACAGATAGAAATGCAAAGAATATTGCATACTATTATCATGGCATTTTATTTGCTTTTATTTTACAGTAATAGAAAATTAAAATGTAATGTTAATTGCCATATTGCTGTCGCATCTCAATAGTCAATAGTCAATAGACAATAGCCAGCAACGAAAGCCGTGCATGTAGAGTGTAGGCGGAAGATCGTAGATTTTTTACCACAGTCTAAAAATGTAAAGATAAGAACTGGAACTCTTTTGGGATTTTCTTTTTTGGAAAAATTAGCGGTCCACCCAAGAAACACAGAAGAAACAGACAACATGGAGTGCAGTGGCCAACGAACCATCAGAAATAAAACCCCTGGAAAAAGAATGATAAGACAGAAAAAGACAGTAGGATGTAAAAATGTAAAACGTAGTGAAAAAACAAGAACGGAGCAAGAAACCCTGTAATAATAGAATCAGTAGGGAAGAAATTATTTACAAGAGAGATTCTACTCGTTGGTTGTTGCAACGGAAGAAGAACGAAGACAAAGACGAGCATCGACTGCTTTAATTTTTCTACAGATACATGCAGCTTCTTCCCTTGCACATTTGTATCATCAACCACCCAAGAAAGAATCAGAAAAAAATATATGTTCAATACGCAAGAACAGCCATGTGGACTTTGAATTGTGAACTTCAAACCTGTACTTGGTTTTTCCTGTATATACTTTGTACATCTGTTTGAGGTTTTGGGTTTTTAGAGAACCAAGAGGAAAAGCAAGAAGAATTTTTCAACGCTCACATCTACTATATATTAGACGGAGCAAAGAGTAAAGAGTAAACAGCAAAGAGAAAGTGCTGTAATATAAATTGCACAAGGTTTACGCAAGATGAGAAATGCCGCTGCTCTGTTTTCCTCCGCGCTTTCTCATTCCGGCTCTCAAATGATGAGTGGGTGAAAAAGTGAGTGAGTGTGAGGAAAGCGTTAAAGTTGAAGATGACTCCAAGAGCAAGAGCAGGAAAAAGATGAGCGTGGCCAAGAAAAATGTCTTATCTTGGTCTCTCAACCATCGCTGTTTTCTCTTTACCGTCTTCTCCCTGCAACTGCACAAATGTCCACATAAACACATAATATATTTAGACACTAGACACTAGACACACATGCTCATACACTCATATACTCAATGTTCAAGTGCTGCATTTACTAGATACCAGAGACAAGGGACAAGGACTTGTATTTTTTTAGAGACAAGGTGGAGGGAGGGGGAAATTCCGTTTACGACTTGCATCTTACTCATCCTCGTCCTCATCTTGCAGTAAAAAGCTTTCCTCAGCACATCTATACAAAACATGCCTATACATTTTTACCGCCTAGACGCCTGGACAACGAAAGACGGCCTGGAAGAAAAAACGACCACGGTCCGTTGATTTAACTTTTGAGTAGGGTTTTGAGTTGTTGATGAAGAAAATGACAGGATTGTTTCATGTCTTTGGCTTGTCGCTTCTTAAAAATTCAAGGTAGCAGAGCGCATACTGCAGTACAGTGAACGCATGCATGGAGCATGGATGTACTTTTTAGTATCACGATAGATTATGTATGTGCACATGTGTGCAAATGCTATACATGTCCGAAATAAACACGGGTACAGGAGTACCTAAGGAGGGAGCGAGCCAGTAGAAACGAGAGCTTATTCTATTATATTGAAA
>JAQGBH010008009.1:0-10265 GCA_034698265.1 Sminthurinus aureus | reverse complement strand
AAAATTGGGTTTTCGTTCTAAAGTTGAACCAAAACCCAATTTTTTTGTGGCCTGCGGCCACACGGGTTTAAACTTGTATTAATATATAATAATAATGTGGACGTGTGATATTTATATTGGACTTGTATTGGATTTATTCTGTAGAGTCTTCAGGTACAAAAGTAGTGCTAGAATTAATTCCAAGGGGAAAAAGAGTGTCCCACAATAGTTTCTTGTCCTCATCTGGTAAGTGTTGTGAGTTTTCCAAAATTTCATCTAGATTTCTATTGTTGTTGTTATTACTAATTTTATTAGAAGTGTGATAAGGAGAATTGTTATTGTTAGCGCTATGAGAAGTATGATGGTCCGTTGTAGTTGTTGTGGATGTCATTGTCGTCCCTCGATGTTGTTGCAAATCGATTTCCGGGTCAGAAACAACCTCACATTTCATTTCAATAACATCCAATTTCGACAGTAGCTTTTGATAGTCTAGACTTGTTGTGCTGTCATCAAATAGAGAAAAAAAAGACAAGGTTTTATTAACAAAGCCCTTTGTGCAATATTCAAGTACCTCTAATATTTTTTGATACTTTTACTTTTTTCCCCTGTACACATATTTAGCAGGTGTACATATATTATGCAGAATGTAGTAGCACACAACATGAAAGATAAAACACACACATATATATACTACGTACAGTGTGGGTTTAGTGCTGCATGCAGTGTGTGAAAAATAATAAGTGTACATATTTATAATATAAAAATACACGACTGATAAAAAAAATGTACATGCAAATATTTTGTAAAGTTTTTTTTTATTTAGTTAGTCAAAATGAAAACTATGCCATTCATTTTATTCAAGTAACGTTAATGCAAAGTTATATTTTCTGTTTGAGATCATCATATGGATGAGAATTATGAGCTATGACTAGAGCAGAGCAGAACAGAGCAGATGAGCTGCGTAATGTAGTGTGGTGATATCCATCCGCAATCCACAATACATTGCATAATATTTTCTGTCTTATATCTTATATCTAGAACTTCCATGCCGTGCTACATTATGAAATAAATGGGAAATTTAGTGGTATGACTGTGTATTGGATTGTTGAGTAAACTTTGAATGGTAAACACAGATGTTTGTGGTAATTTGATGTTTCCACTTTTGTCATTTTCTGTTTCTGGCCTGGCTTCGCTTTTACTTGACTTTGACAGACGTTTATCGTTTATCTTTCGCTCTCTGTCTCTCTACATTCTACATGTTTTTATATTTCTCGCTCGTATTTCTTTTTTCTGACTATAAAATGTATGATTTTATCTAAGGCTTCCACAAATAAATATCAAATATAAAATAATGACAAATTTGTAGATGGTAGTTATAAAAACCTATTGTAGATATTTAGCACTGTATGAGCAGTTAGCAGGATGTGGAAAACAAGAGATATAATACGATATAACACTACATTTTAAAATGCAAACTGATGCATGTATTTAGGTACTAACACTTTGATATGACACATTGTGAACTTTGGTTACTCTTTAGGCTATTCTTTTTTTGTCACATTCTATCATCTATGAACACTACCTATTTATTACATGTTATACAAATGTTAGTGCATGCTATAAAAAACATTTTTCTAGAAACGAAAACATTTACTATGATAGAGAAAGAATATAATCAAGTTGATGATGTAGGTATATACACGTGAGATTATACGTACATGTGGAATGTGAAATTCAGTCATCCTCAAGCTCAGAGTTCACATTTCCCGTACACAAAACACATAGACACTGCACACAATTTGATGTCGGATATTTATGAAGGGCTGTCATCGAGAAATTTTCATTTTCCGTTTCATCATGTTGTTCATGTGTACGTGTTTTGTATTACGTATCCAATTTTTGATGGACAGTATCTTAGAAAATTTCAGAGTGCAAATGAGATGGGCGAGCAGATATGTCAGAAACGTTACTTCTCAAGTCTCATCGTCAACTTTTACTCTCTCTTTATTTTTCTTTGGATACTTTGACCAGAAAATGCAAATTTTAAAAAGTAGATATAGACTGCAGTCACTCGACGGTCAAAATCAGTCTCCATTTTTTATTATCTCCGCGTTATGCAATTCCTGGGGTTTATCTGCGGAATCGGTCTTTTGTAGTCATTTTGCACCCTGATGATTTTTTTCAGCTCGAAATTCGCCCAAACAAAAAAGTTTTCTCAGAAGTGAATATTTTTTACCCAGCACGAGCATTATATTTTCAGTCCCTTTCAGATTTTTTCTGAGCCAGTTGGAATTTTTTGAAAATTCCAAAACTTTGCACAAAGCAATAGGGTGCATCAGAGCAGCTAATTGTGATTTTTTGGTCTGTAAAAGTTAATTTGGTTTCACCCTGGAGCGAGTTTTATCAGAAAAAATTCAAAAATCGAAATTCGTGTCAATTTTTGGCAGTTTTCCGGTCATCTTTCAAAAACAGGGACTCGTTTGAAAATTGTAAAACACATCAAAGAATTTTTAGCAAAAAACCAATTTCGGTAGAAATAAGTCGTTTAGCCACAATCACGTTTTGTGTCCCATCGCGTAAATTTCAGTTAGTTCATTTAGTTGTTTTCCGTTGCCACGGTTATTGTGTTTGTTTGTATTGTACAACGAATTCACAAATAACCTTTTGGTTTTGTATTAGAACTCTGAATCTTTGAAAAGAGTCCAAGTTTGTAGTGTAACTCAAAGTCTTGAGAAAATTCTTGTGACTTTTGGCTTTCGGAATGTGGTTTCTAAAACCCAAACCTAAAATTGGAATGAGTATTGCGTATTAAATTAAACACTCTCAAAAATGATCAAAATTGTTGTAAAGATCAGTGGCTCATTTTGGTTTCACCACTCTCCACGGCTGTGAGAGTTCTGTTTGCGGCTCTTTGCTCGCTCGGATAAACTAAAATAACCCAGAGATGCTTGTGCTGATTTTGAATAGTTACCATAAACTAAGAAATTTTGCAAAACCACAGTTTTAAATGCATCAGGGAGTGGTCAAAATATCCAAAGGATTTTGTGTTTTTTACACTCACTTGTTTCACATGGCTTGTGAGTTTAGAATCTTGAATCTTGGGAAATTTTACGTGCAGTTTTCTATGCAGATGAAACGGGATTTAAGATTTGAGATTTGAGACAGACAGCACTTGATTCTGAATCAGAATCAGAATCAGCCGGGACGGAGGAAAACATCTCAATTCTCAATCAGTTTAAATTTTATCACTGGACGAGAATCTCTATTCCTTTTTTCTTTGATTTCAAATTTCAAAAGCATGGAGAACGGAGAATGGCAAAACCGTGATGTGATAACTTTCTCTATTAAAATCCAGATGGTTTTAATTTTAAATGGGAGTGTTGCAGATTGAACTGATGATGATGATAATGTATTGCCCAAATTCGGAGATTTGAAATCAAATTGAGAATGCAGAATTGAGCATGAAGATTGTACGTTGTACATTGTAAATATCTGTACGAGTTGAGATTATCTGAATATCCAGTCCAGTCTGTTGGTTTTTGTGCTGGTACTGAATGAATTTCAAGTCTTCATCTAAAGTCCACACCTTAAAACATGAATAAATTTTCATGTGCAACGTACAATGTACATTGAACGACGCATGTAATTTTAATTGAAGGATGAAATACCGTGTGAGAGGGTGAGTGAAGATAAAACGCAGCTATTTTTTATCCAATCTCTAGACGCAAGTTTCAAGACTCAAGATGAGTCCATTCAATGTAGAAAGTCTCTATAAAATTCTTTGGCTAATTCCAGTCTTTATATTTTGTACTTTGTACAGACATGATCAATGATCAATGAACAAGAAACAAGAGATGAAGACTTTTAGTTTTCCAGTATCCATCGTTTGTGTGCTGTACTTGTACATTGTACAATCAAAACATTCCGCCTTCAAAACTCAAAACTCCATGCTATATACTATATACGCAATACGCATAAAGCACATGAAAAAATGTTGGTTCCTTTTCCTTTTATCTCCAGGCCAATAATTTTATCATCAAGTTCAATCTTTTCTTTCGCTTCTTCGTTATCAGCATTAAAAATCCGTGGTTGAAGCTGTGTCTGTGTGCTGTATCGTGAATCCAAGGACCGAGTGCTACATTTATTTATCCCTCAGACTTTTGTTTTAAGCCAGTTTGAGTTTTGCTCTGCTCCGTTGTTCCTCTTGACTTTTTCACATACTGAAGCTTGATAGAAACGCACGGCAAAACTGATGTTTTACCCTCAAACAAGTATTGTGTATTGTCCTGTACAAAATGAACATGAGCAGATTTTTTTTGGTTTAGTGTATTAAAGTTTGTATTGGTAAATCGCAAAACTGGTTCATATTTTCTGTGTTATTTTTTAGGAAGCGAAGCTGAGTATTGTTTTCCTCGTGTCTGGCTGGATGTGCACATTGGGGTAATGTGAGACAACAAAACTAGCGCCACCTAGCGGGAAAATGTTTAACTAGTCAGCGCCCTCTAGCGGGAAAATTTTCAAACTAGTGGACAAGTTTATTATGTGCAGAATTTGTACATGCCAGCGCCACCTAGTGGGAAAATTTTACACTAGTCAGCGCCCTCTAGCGGGAAAATTTTCAAACTAGTGGACAAGTTTATTATGTGAAGAATTCTTATACTCTGCTTCGCTTCCGGATCCTAGAGCATTTATGCTTTCAAGGCGATATAAAATCGTCACGAAGTGAAGATTTTTGACTTTATTCAGATATATATAATATACGCCGTTTGCCATTGGTTGTAAATTGTAAGTTGTAAGTAAAATTGAAATAAACATTTTCCTTCCAAGAAATTTCATGTCGTGACAAAAAGGTGGATGATAGTTACCATAACTTTTCTTTTAGAAAGTTATGTTATCGTCGATAGCCAAGGACTGGCAATTGCCGATAATTCACAATTCAAACATGCTGTACACTTTACACAGTACAGAGCATCGGTGTATCCCCTTATCGACGCTTACCAAACCATCTGCAAAATGTTCGAGGTTCTTACTTCTCGAGACCAAAATGCAAGCATTTTGATTTCGAAAAGTAAAAAAAACTGAGCATTTTGCTGAAGGAAAGGTAAGGGACGTTATAATGTTTCTACATTTTGTATTTAAACACAGTACCATAACATAAAAAATCAAGCATCATTTTCACATCATCAAAATACAAATTCACCATTTTTGAGAATAACTTATTTATTGAGAATTGCTATGTATTTGAGAATAAATTTCTAAGAGGTTGGGGAGACAAAAATATGGACAGTGAAGAGCATGTACAATTCACTTACAGGAATAAAAAATTAAATGCTTTGAGTTTTTCAACTCCAATTTTGCGTAGAATTTTCTCTGCATATCACATGGACATCATACGTTATAATAATTTGAGAAAAGATGAATATATTTATTTTGGTTGCTCATAAATCATAAAACTTGAAGCCAGAAAAAACATAATAAATATTTGTATCTGGATGTCAGAACACTCGTATTTTAGAATATATATACAGAAGTTTTCAATCTTGAATAAAAAAGGTCTGACATGCTGTATAAAGCATGCACAGTTTCAGATAAATTCCTTACATATTTTTTTCTTAATTTGTTCAAAATTCAAAATATTTAATGGCACAAAAAAAGTAAATGTGCACATATTTATGAAATACTTTGGAACTTTTTGATTGGTGATAAAAGTTTGTTTTCTCTGTATATCATTAATCATTAATCGTTATATTTTTGCCTGTAAGTAGTAAGTACGTATGTACTTACTATTTATTAAATATTAAAGTATCCATTAATACCGTTTGTAAGTATAAGATTGTACATTTTATTGTAACAGTCCGTATAGATTTCACACAATTATGTTCAATTTCACCTTCATTTATTAACTTTTCTTTTGTTTTATTGTTTTAATTGAAACATATTCATACAGATTTTCACCACATTTTTTTTTGTAAAGTTTAATTACCATTATTTATTTGGGTATTTATTTATCTATTTATTTAGTAATTTAGAGAATCATGTACTGCTAACTATTCGTTCTTGAGCCAGACATTGTTTTCTTGAAATTAAACGATGAATCCTTAACGACCTTTCAAGGCCACTGATACGAATGCCACAGCTAAGCTTACAACGCTTCTCAAGCTTCTTTTCTCTCCTGGTGAATTTTTCAACATTTTCTGAAAGTAACAGAAAAATTATTTACAAATAATACAAAATACAACAAATGTCATTTGCCTTTTAGTCTTTATTTTTTTACTTTACGTGGTAAATGATTGTGAATTGTGTGAATTCCAAGAAAAACTTACTTTCATTTGTAGCTCCTAAAAGAATAAAAACTTGACGACTGCGAAGAAATGAAAACTCTTCTTCTGACATATATTTAGTAGTAAATTGTAAGATTTCTCCATCTGTAATTTAAATTATCCCAGTTTATATTATTAGTTATTAGTTATTAGGTAGATGATATTATAGAAAGGGAATAAAGTAGCATTTTTATTACACTTGCTTTATAATATTTTATGATAATAATTCAAATATTTTAAATTTCATACCTCTTAATGTCCACACGTGCTGGTCAACTTGTGGCTCTGAATTAGCTCGATGTTTGACAAATCCAAACTGAATATATTCCGTTCCATTGGAATCAAAACCATGGGATCTATAAGCTGTTAAATCCTGTTTGGCCGATACACACATTTTTGTTCCATCTACAACAAGAAAAAATAGGAATATTTCAATTCTTCTTGTTTAGTTTTTACATTACATTAAACATGAAAAATCAACTAACCATTAGATACAAAGTTAAAAAACTACATTTATATTTTTCAGTTCCATTACCTAGTGTTGTAGTGCTAATGATAGGATAACAAATTGGACAGCAGTGGCCTTCCACTTTTGCAGGTTTTGCGCAGGGCATGCCAGCCTTTGATGGACATTTGAGACGACTGCACTCTATTTGACCGTTCGTACATTTACACACGACACACTCCTTAAAACACAAAGATATTTACAGCTAGAGTTCAAAACTTTTATTCGACATGCATATAGACAATACACAGAAAGAAAGAAATTGACCACATACAACTAGTGATATTTTATTTCCCCTTACCATTACTCCGAAAGGACCGATTACTGGATGCCAAGTTGATCCATGCATGTAAAACCTAAAATAGACACAATTTAAAATTAATATTGAATTTCTGGACTCCAGTTCATATTTCACGTACTTTTAGTTCATGTTTCTTTTTCTTACCGTCCTCCAGAGATGCAATCCTGGCCATTATTATTATTATTATTATTGTTACTCATGAACTGGCTAACATCTCGAAAAGTGATGGAGCTTTCAGGAAGGGGAAAGGAGCTTGAGCTGCCACCGCCACCTCCAAAGTTATCGTTATTATTCATTTGGATAGGTATTGAAATACTGGCATCTTTAGAATCCTTGTGGTCATTCTTGATAAACGGAAACTTGTGATCTCCGTCATTTTCTCGCTCATCAAATTTCCCATGTCCTTTCCCACCCCGCCAAACTATATTGTAAACCAAGATAGAAAGAGAAAGTACATGTTTATTTCCCCTGATGTTGCACAATTTATCTAGGATCCGGAACCCGGAATCCAAAATCCAGGTTAAAACAAAAACATTGTAGTAGTCAAGCTGGCAAAGAAGGTATAGAAAAAAGAAAGTCCTGTGACGTCAGCAAAGAGCTAGTGCATTCAATTAGCATTAAAGTGACTTCATGATAGAACTGGTGAAAGCAGAGCGGGAAGCTAAATTCTATACCTTCTTCGGTACCCTGGTATCAGATGATTCTACATTCTACGTTCTAGATTCTACATTCTACACAGTTGAAAAATTTGTTTACGCAGTCAGAGGAAGAAGCAAGGTCATGGCCTTTTAGTGAGAATGTACTAGACAAAATAGGGATTTGTGTTTGGTAGTGGAATATATTCAACAACAAAAGACTTTGTATTTTGTATTACATCGTATTGGGTATACCGTGTACGTAAAGTACCTCCTGAATTCCTCGACCCTCTAAAAGTGATGAGCTGCAACGGTAATCACTCACAAGAGACTGCTTCCGATTTCCGATACAAATTTGACTACAAAGTATTTTCCTGAGCTGTATATGCATCGCTGTAGATTATAGATATGGAGTACAGCTAAAAATTAGTCTGGAGTGCAAAAGAGATATGCATTCACACAATCAATCTGTATAGACTATAGAGTATAATGTATAGACTTATTGACTGAGAAGAAAGTAGAAAGGTAACAAAAAACATGTAACTGCACTTTTCAATATCCGTTCACATATACACACAATGTTTTCATGCCCTTTTGCATCTCAAACTTCTTTTAGAGTGAAAAAAAAACTGATATGATTCCAAAGTGATAATCCATTCTATTTATACAATATTTTAGTCAAAGCAAAGAGAAAATAAAAATATAAACTGTTATCCTTTCAGTTTTCATCAATCGCACCGAAAGACGGGTTGGAGAAAATTCCCGAGTTTAGTCACAGCCCATATAGTCCATAGCTGACATTTTATCTTAGGAGTCATCAGTTAGATGTAAGATGGTACGAGAAATTGCAAACCTAGCCAAACTGACTACTGCCTACTGTCTACCGTCTACACATAAGAAATCGATGGTTCATTCATAAGTTTCATTGTGTATATTGTATCGTATCCGTTGGACTTTGCACTTTGCCTTTTGTACTTTTTGTGCATTTTGTATTTTGCTGTATAGTATGAAGTCTACCGAGTATAAGACTACATATAAAGTACAAATTCAATACGTGTAACGCCAAAAATATCTTTCGTTTCCTTGTACACAGTATAGTATCTATGTTGTGGCATTGTTACATATCAAAGCGTATCAAAGCATTAAAACGTGTGAAGTAAAGTTTAAGTAAAAAAATTCCTTTGAAAATCTAATCTAATCTTTTGCCATTAAATTTGGCCGGATCTTTTAAGTTTTCTGTCAGATTTCAAAATTTTCTTGAGAAAGCAAATATTAGGAATCAAAGTAAAAACATTTATTATGAATGGAATGGTCGCTTACAGGTTACAAGAATAGTGGACTTTTCATAAAATTCCATAAGAAGAGCCAGAGCCAAAACCAGATTCAGAGCAAAAAATATCAATGTGTATAATTGAATTTTTACAGTAGGACAAGTCCCTGCAATTCGCAATCTAGCTAAAAGATTCCATGGTCTAAATTCTAAATTCTAAATTCCATTGCAAAATAATACAGTGTACAATGTATGTAAGTCAATGTACATTGTACATGACGTGATATAAAATCCGAATCAGTTATATCCATAAAGCATGTCGGTGGAATAAAGTATAAAGTAGCGTGGGAGAAACCCAATAGACAGTGAAGAAAGGTTACTACTAATACTATGTACTGCTACTACTGCTTGGGATACTACTATTAACTACTGTAAACATTACACACATTATACAGTACAGGAAGCAGACTGACTTTTCAGTTCCAGTGCTAGAGCATTCCTCTTTTGACCGTGATTCTTTGATTAATGATGGCTGGAGAAAGAAAAGAAGGAGAACGGGCCGCCAATTGTACTTGCTCATTCAGTCACATTATTTCTTTACTTGAAACTTTCACGAATAAATGGACTGAACTGGATGGAATATTTACATTGGCTTCGCTTGACTTGGTTTAGTTTGGTTTGGTTTGGTTTGGTGGGGGTGGAAGAGTAGAACAGATATTCGATCTATAGATAAATAAACGATTGCCTTTCTATACTTTTACTTTCTATTTTCAATCCTTCCATTCGCTTTCCCTTTCTGATTCCCTCTCTTTCTCTTATGCTCTCTTTCTGTTTCTATCTCGCTTTCTTTGGCTGTATAACACGTGCTGACGCACTAACACTCGCAAATATACATTTTGAAAATCACAACGCAAAAACACCAACTCAACTATATTATATATTATTTTTCATCTAGATTCTAGATGAAATATTATGCTAGTTTACTTATTGAAAACTCATAATATGTGGGTAACGTCCTGTTATGAACTTGCTATTGTATAAACTATAAACTATAAACCATAAACTATTGTGTATAGTTGATCCATGAGTAAGTAATCTATGATCTATGACGTCAATCGTCAATAGTAAAAATTCTGACAATGCAATGTAAAGTTTAAAAAAAATACTGCGTATAGACTTTAGGGTGTTCCAAAAAAAGTAAAAGTGATGGAATCTTACGGGCACTTCGCTCTATAGTTACCTTTATATGAGTAGA
>JAQGBH010008008.1:0-10266 GCA_034698265.1 Sminthurinus aureus | reverse complement strand
TTAAAAGGATTTGGAAATCTGGAAATTCGGGATGCAAAGATTTGCCTTAACACTGAACTCTCAACACTTGACATTCATTCCAATTCAATCCGATCCCATACAATTCAATTCAATTCAGTTCAACTCAACTCAGAACTCAGCTCAGATCAATGGTGTATGTCGTAATAATAGAAAAGGAGTAAGCACGTATTTGATATGAATGTAAAATTCATGTAGTTTTTTCCTACGCTTTTACATGTGGTACTTTTTATTTTGAAAGTGGAATGTGAATCCTAAATCCTATCATGTTTTTCTGCACGTGACCTTTCTTTCCTTTCTCCTTCTTTGCATATCTGTAATATTGCATTCTTGTCATGTTTGGAGTTTGATATTTGAATTTGTATTTGATATTGGATATCCACATCACACATCAGATATCAGACATGAGGAGCTTTACGCCATTCGCCCTGACATACGTGACCAGAGTAGAAAACGGGAGGATTGGAAATTCGAATTCGGAATAATATACACATAATATACACGTCTCTCAAATATTGTCATCCCGTACAACAAACAATTACAAATACAAATACAACTACAAACTACGCTTATTGAATAAATCCTCAATCCTCAAGTCCACAACAGACAGGATCCAACGCTCAATGTATGTAGAGTGTAGAGTATTTGCTAACATTTGTATTTATTTATTATTTACCTTTGGCTTTGTGGAAATGCACAAAGCAGCAAGTCAAATATCAAATAGACCTAAGCTAAAGCACACGTGACTTGTCATGCCTCCAGACTCAAGCCTCAAGTCTCAAGACTCAAGTCGTCCAAAGAAGAAGGTCCAAGTAGCGTAAAAAGATTTAGACATGAAAGAGACTTGAAACTTTTTTTTTATTTCTCACATAAAAATTGGGGTGTGAAATTTGGGTGTGGATATTTTATTTTCCTTCAAGGGCAAATTCCGCAAATTCTAGGCTTCCAAACTTACAAACTCTGGAGCTCTGGAACTATTTCACAAAGGTTGAGATGACAATGGATGACAATGTAAAAATGCTAAGAGTATTGAGTATTGAGAATTGAGAATTGGGTATTGAGTATAGTGATTATTCTTTCTACTTTCTCCTTAAACCTTGAGAGGTGCTTCAAATTTCAAAACCTCAAAACTCGAAGCATTTTGAATTCTCAAAAGTTTCTTGTACTTGTGACTCACTTTAAATTGTGAGTCATAAATAATTTATAGGAGCTTTATAAAAGGAATAAATTTTGCATTCAGCGTTTTGGGTTGTACTTGTTATTTTTATTTTTATTCCGTTTCCTTTTCGGATTTGTAAGCTATGGAAATGCTGAATTTATGGTACGTTTGGACTTGTATAATAAAATAGATTACGAGTGTTTTACAAATCATGTAAGTGTGTTTTTTATCACTGTGTGGGCTGTAAATCTGTAAATCTGTGAGTCTTTGAGTCTTTAGTTGTCAAGTACACAATACACACATACTTGCTTTTGATGCTTTTGATGCTTTCGATGCTTTGGATATTCGATACTTTGGATTGTCGATTGTCGATTAATTTTGACCTTGATACGAGGAATGGAAACTGGGATGGAGGGAGGAATTTCAAATGAAGGATTTAGAAAACCTCCTCCATTTGTACAGGTTTACACACAGATGCAAAACACAGATAAAGATAATAAATGGGCAAATGATGCATTTATCCTCAAAGGCGGGAACAAATTATGATAATGATGAGGATTTCTACATTTAAATTTAAATATGTAGGCTGTAGGCATAATGTGCTGTGATTAGCAATTGGCACTGGCATTGGCATTGGCATTGAGCCTGGTGATGTGAATTGTGAATTGAGGCTTGGAAATTTTGCGACTCTTTCCAGAAACTTTTCAATTCAATATTCAATCCGTGATCAAGAGCTAAACATTACAGAGCACAGAGCTTGATTTCATTCCTTTCTAAATCCAAATAAAAGCTTGACAAAATCGGAGACAAGTATAATTCAAGTAAATCTTCAGTCTAGAATCTAGAATCCAGAATCTCGAATCTTTATTCCACATCCATCATGCACCATTCACTACTGCATGTGTTTAAATTCAAATTTAGGATCTAGATTCTGGATTCTAGATTCTAGATTCTAGATGCGATATGGAATACAGAGAAGATAATTCAGACAAATTCTGTCAAGGATAAAGTGGCTTCATATTCCATTTCCCATATTCCACAAACTACATGATCCATGCTCCATGATCCATGTTCCATTCCATTTCATGAATGAATGGCTGAATGAAGAATGGCTAAAAAAATGTATGAAAGAAGAAAGAGATGAGCGAGATGATTTTTATCCACTTGATTCTTCAAACTTTATCAGTATGTCATTCATTCATTTATTCCGTGTCTCTTGATTCTTTCTTCATTCTTTACACTTTACACTTTACATTTCACACTTGAGGGAGTGGATAAAGAATAAATGTCTGCCCAAAGCCCAAATGTTTCCTCTTTCCGCTTTCATCTTTTGATTCTTTACAATTTTGTAAATATTTGTATTTGTCGGTGTATCTTTTCTTTTCTGTTTATATTGTACATATCTGTATCAGTGAGGATTGAGAATTGAGTATTGAGTTTTGAAGGTTGAAGGATTTGCTTTTATCAGTATCCGCACTTTTATTCTTTATCACAGCAGGAGACACGAGACACGAGAATCGAGACAGCCGATGAAGTTTCAAGACATTTTGATGGATTTAATTTCACACTCAACACTCAGTTATCACTGACATTTTACACTTTCCATTGTACAGCCAACGCCTTGGCAATGGATAAAATCTAGAATCAACGATCTAGAATCTAGAATCTAGAAAGATTTTCTGGTTCATCTTTTATCTTTTATCTGTCTATCCGTCGTCCTTCTCGATCGACGATCGAACTATCCATCATCTTGTTTTCATGTGGTGCAAAGTGTGAGACATGAGAGGGATTTTGGATTTGGATTTTCATCCCTCTCTCTCGCCTACTCTTTTCTCTTTTCACTTTCAGTTTTCAATCATGTTCTACTCAATTCTCAATTCTCAATACTCAATGCTCAAAACTCAACTCGAGTGAAATGGAAAAAATCATCTTGATTCATTCTACATTCTTTGTCCAGTCTTCTCTGGTCCATTATTTCTGAATCTGGCTGCTGGAAACTGGAAACTGAGCGATGGACTAAATAAGAGCTGCAGAATCTGTACAAACGTACGCACTACTTTCCTTTCAACTCGGAACCTTTAACATCACAAACCACAAAATGCTCCTTCACGGACGCGCTCCTTATGAGTTTTGAGCCAAGTAAAAACTGGTGGTGAAAGTATTCAAGTTTCAAGTTTCAAGTCTCAAACCTCACTTGTGGGTACTTAAGCGTTGGATGTGGAACTGACCATTCCTAAACTACAACCACAAACACAACCACACTTTGAGTTTTGGGACCACACAAAGCGTCTTTCAATGATACATTATGAATTATGACACATTTAAAATTCAAAATTCAATCCGATTTTATCTTCTGCTGTCTATTTTATTCTGCACTGAACACTCAACACTGACCATTGACTGTTGACTGTTGACTGTTTACTACCAGACAGAAGAAAAACAAGTTAAATCTTTATTATGTAACATTTAACATGTAAAATTGGAGTGGAAAATGAGAATACAACTTTCAACTTGATTGAAAAGTACTTGATGCCCACAACACAACGTCACAAATCCAATGTGTATTGAGTATTGAGTATTGAGAGTTGACTAGTTTGTAAAACTAACAATAGCAACAAGACGAAAATAAATAAATAAATTTAGGCTTGAAATACATGTACGAAATACAAAATACACCACCGGATTTTTGGTAAACCTTGAGTTAATTCTTGATTCTTGATTCAGCTTTTTTCCAAAAATACCAAAACAAACCAAACCAAACCAAACCAAACCAAACCACTCGCAGAAGGATCAAACCAAAACAAACTTTTTTTCCTATTTTCGCTCTCTTTTTACAAAAACTGTATAAAATTTTGCACTAAAGCAAAAACTCTTAACGTATTATGCAGTGGCCTTGAGCCTTGAAATCCATTTACAATTTACTACTCCTTTTGTTCCAGTTGGATTATTTTGCATTTTGGCTTACATAATTTAGCCACAAATTCCAAATTCCAAATCGTTTATTTCCCTTATTTTTTACTGCTTACAGCAGGATTCAACTCAAAATCTTGAGCTTTGAGACTTGAGACTTTGGAAAAATAGAGAAAATTAGTATCAAAATTTGAAATCTTTGCTTTGTATTTAAAATCCAAATCCAAATCCAAGGTCGTGAATCTTAAGTCGTGCGCTAGCTCAATGTCAAACTCATAAATTCCAGATCCCAGATCCCAGATTCTACAGACTGAGATTATATACGAGATTACATTCACGTCTTTTTCTCCTCTCCTTTGATCAACTCAAGACTCAAGACTCAAGACTCAAGATGCGGGACTCAAAAGACGCAAGTATTTTCCATTCCAGTTTCTATTCTACTTTCTAATTTCATTGCTCTCGTATTTAAAATAAATGTAGGATAAATAGGACAATGGGAGAATTAAGTTGGAGAAACGAAAAGGGAAAAAGGAGTTTTGTTTTTTTTATTCTCCTTCCTTTTTTGTGCCAAAAACATAAACAAAAATACAAAATACAAAATAGAAATAGAGTTGCATTTTCTTGCTCTTACTTCTTGCAACTTGCAATTTGTTTGCATTTAGACTTACAATGTATAGTGTACAATAAGAAATAAGAAATAAAAGCGGGAGCTTTGAATTGGATTATAGCGACAGAATTTCAAAGATGAAACTCGAAACTCGAAACTCTAAACTAAGAGCTGGGACTTGAAGTGGAAATGGAAATAAAAGGGAAATGCGGCTATTAAAGTAAAAATACAGCTTGAATTACACGTTACAACACACATAAAACTCGTACACAGATTAGATGTAATACAGAATACAGATTGTAAGTGATACATAATATTTTGTATTCTACATTCTACACAATACACAAACATCCGACGAGTTTCATTTCATGTTTACCCCTACAATGTAGAATGTAGGACAATAAAATATTTACTATTTACAATTTACAATATTCAATAACGGCATTTTGCAGAGATGAGAGAGGAGCATTATCTCCAGTTTCTACAGTACTTTCTGCTATCAAGATGGAGTCTCAAATACAGAATATGAGCATCAAAGAGAAGAGAAGAGTAAAAGATAAAGGATAAACAATGAATAGGAAATCGGAAACGGGAATCCAAACCAAGCAAATAGAACACATGAGCACACAGCTGTAGAAATTGTTGTGTTTTTACTGTAAGGATTTCCAGATTTCCAGATTTCCAGATTTTTGGTATTGTGTATTGTGTACATTTAATCGGCTCTGTGTGGATGACGTCTTAAAAGTCTTAAGACTTTAGACATAATACTCTCTTTTCTCTATGCTCACGACTCTAGACTCAAGACTCTAGATTCTAGATTTTAGACTCAAAGGGAGAGGAAGGAATGAGAAAGAGAAAGAGAAAGGCGGCTGTGGCGGAGAAGATGTTATCCAGCTTATTCTATTTCCCATCCGTTTGTTCCTCTTCCAGTTCCAGTTTTAGTTCCAGCGTCAGTATCAGTTTCAGTCAGAGACAGAGTCAGAGTCAGTTTCTGCTTATTGTTCGCTTCTCTTTGGAGTTTGTTTAACATTTCCTCCATCACGTCGGGATTTGTTGAGACTGTAAACAGTACACTGTACACTGCACTCTGTTTACTGGAGGCAGAGAGACACATACTATGTACAATGTAACATGTACAAACTAAAGACTAGAAACAGATTGATATTTACAACTCCCGCCCAGCCAAACAAAAGTCATCAACGTCAAATTGACTCGGAATTGAGCATTGAGCAACGAGCAACGTCCATCGATAAGGCAAATAAAAGTATCAAATCCAATCTAGAATCTAGAATCCAGAATCCAGAATCCAGAACCCGGAATTCTGAAGCCTGGAGTCTGGCTGGCTGGAGTATCTCAGTATTTGTCACTGTTTCGTCAATACTCAATACTCAATACTCAATGCTCAATACACTCGTCTTCTGTTCCAAGTGGAAATTTTGCTAATTTAATTACAGTTTTCAGTTAATCATATTTTTACCAACCACTAATATAATTTAGCAGCCAATTTTGGCCAGACAAATTACACCTCCGATCTTCATGAAACATGCACCATTCGAAAGAGCACATCAAAATTAGTCGAAAAAGACCTTAGGTTGCAACTGATCCGTTGAAATAGGAAAAAGGTGACTCGTACATTGTACGATCATCAGTCAAGATTCAAGATTCAAGAGTAAATGTCAATTTTTACAGGAAAAACAAAAGCTAAAGGAAATAAAAAACAGGTAAAAAGTTAGTTGTATCCATATCGCCTAAAAATAAAAATAAACAGAGGTGGACAAAAAGTAATAATAATGAGCAGCCAGCGAGATGGTGTACAAAGCAGAGAATACAGAAAGAAAACAAATACGAGAAAATGTCTCCAATTTCCTTCAATTTTCAATCCTCAGCATTATCATCATGATCCTTTTTTCCTCTGCCTTTCTCCATTCTCCATGGACAAAGATAAAGACTGGAGATCTCTTTAAATAGCTGGATCACTCTTTCGTGATGAGCTAAATCTCCTCCCGATAGATTAGAGATGAGAGACTAGAGACTAGAGACTAGAGACTAGAGATTAAAGACTACACATTGAACGCCGAAACACCGACACCAGAAACCTGAAACCATTGGGAATGACTGGTATTTATTTATTTGAGTGTAGCCAACCTCGAGAGACAGACACAGACAATACAAATAAACAGAATGTGATCTTGAAAAGTCCCTTGCTCAATGCTCAATGCTCAATGCTCAATAGTTGAGCATCTTGAATCTTCAGTTAAATCTCGAGTCTCGAGTCTTCAAGCTATTTACTTTACCATCTTCCCATCTCATCTTGTCTCTCTCTCTTCTTCTGGAAGGAATTGTACTGGTAGAATACGGGCTATAGACACTAGACACTGATATTATACCATGATGGATGATGGATAGGTTTCTCGTTTCTCGCCTTTGCCGGTATTCGATCCCTCTTTTCACAGCCACTAACAGATTTAATACTGAGAAAGGGAAATCTGTCACGGGACAAATGCACCTCTGAGAGGTTTTTCCCCGTTATAACACTTTATCAATTTCCGATTTGTCTCAAATCTCAAAATATATAGAGAAGAGAGAAGAGACAAGATAGAGATCAGGGGAAGAGATGTGAATTTTATATGTGTAAAGTATGGAGTATGGAGTATAAATAAATGTGTCTGCATTCTTCCATCTTCCATATAATTTTCTCGTTGATATTTTATACTTTTTATCTCTCATTCTCTCTTCTCCCTTCTCGATTCTCGATTCTTGATTCTCTATGCATGAAGGATTGAAGGATGAAGATTGTTCATGAGCAAGATGAATGAAGTGGATGAAAAAGGAATGGAAGAAAAAACCAAACCATGAAAGCTCATGTCTCACTCCTAAACGAAAAAGAAAAGGAAAAGGGAAAAAGGAAAGAGCATTCCCGTTTTTTTCTCCTCTTCTTTTTTTCTCTCTATTGTTTTTGAAGGGCAGGGAAATAAAAGGAGTGGAACTCAATTTGGGAGTTCTGTGTCTGCGTGTGAAGGTTTTGGGTTCTGGTTGTCGATTGTAGACAAAGGGAGCAAAAAAAAATAAGAAAAATTACTACAAATCAGTAAATCAAAGTGAGAAATGGAACCTTTTACAATACATTTCGTACGATATCCACAATCCACAATTTACTCCCGTTTTTTGGATCACTGGACAATGGACAATGGAGAATGTTGAATGGACAGGAAAATAAATTTTATTATGTGGTGACGTGGAGAAAGTGGACTTTGTCTTCAACTTGAATTTCAACTTCCTGGGTTCATTTCATTTCTATTTGTGACGTCATATGTCTTACGCACTGCACAGACTACTGTCTACTGACCACAAATAAATGTTTTATGTAGTATCTAGCCTGCGTGAGATTTCAGAATTTTTCCGGTGAAAACACAATCAAAAACTATTACCGAGTGTGAGGAAACTTGTGATTTGTGATACAACAATTATTATTATTATTGTTGTTGTTGTTGTTGTTGTGATCGGCATGCGGGATGAGGAAACTACAAAACACAAAACAACGGTTTAGATTTCTCATTTCCTTGTGGACTTTTTTCTCTTGAGCTCTTAAATTGGATTTCCTATTTCTCCTGCCCTCATCCTTCCAATTTCCAAATTTCCAATGGTTTGATCAATGCTCAAACTATAACATTCAATAGACTCATAAACAAATATCTAGAATCTAGAATCTAGAATCTACACGCGCACCAGCAGAAAAAATCATAATTTTCTAATGCATAATGAAAATGTTGTTGAAAATCTCATGAACATTCCAATTGGTTTCTCATTAAAATCACAACAAAATCTCCACAGCACACAGCACAAATAACAAATAATATACCATTTTTCTACAATAACAAAAACTAACTTATTAGCTTTTATACTGTTAGTTGTGTGTTCTGGCAGAGGAGGAAAATCGGACTCACCTGCGACCTACATTTACGTTACATGTCTTGTTTCTTGTTTCCTTTGATCTTTCTATTAGTTGAGCTGTAATGTGTAATCTTAATGGAAATTTATGAAACATGTTCATTTTCTCGTGTGGTATTTCTACTGAATTTCCTAGAGCTTAATAGCAGCAGTTTTGATGTTTGATACACCGGTGATGCATTTGCATTTCTGTACCGTTGCATTTGAGCTTGGAGGTTGGAGGTTGTGGAGATGACAGGAAATTCCAGTGTCCAATGTACGCATTCCAGACTCTATATACTAGATTCTAGGTTCCAGTTCTTATTAAGCGGCTTAAGCTCATCAAAAATAAGGCTTAGCTATTACATGAAAGAAATGTGACAAGGTCAGCTCTTTCCTTTCCGCCCACAGAAATCAGAATCAGAATCAGAACCAGAACTAGAACCAGGAAGCGTAGATCGGATTATTTGCACAACAACAAACAGGACGACAAAGTATCTACAAAGTACATGAGAAATGAGACGGAAAAGAAAAATCTCTGGCCTTTTATTTCATCAGCTCTCTCTTTACTTTCTTGACGAGATATCTATGTATCGCCACATGTCTATGATATTATTTGTAAATGTGCAATCTGCAATCTACGCTGCCTCACAACTCACAACTCACAAGCTACTCTTTCTTTCCAATAGAAATGTCAAATATCAAGCCAATTCACGTTTTTACCACCGTTGTCAAGATTTGGAAAAATCCAAGATTCAGTTTTCAAGCGGTTTTTCTTTCACTCTCATCAAGCAGAATTTTGTAGCTCAAGTATCGAGCATCGAGTAATCGAATATCGAGTATCACGTATATGTACATTTTACATGCAGTTCTTGGTTCTTGGAGCAATTCTAATTCTTGTACTTTGATGGAGATGGTGAGCACTGAGCTAATTTATTTATAAACCTGAATCTAGAATCTAGAATCCAGAATCTAGAATCAAGTTTGTATTTTGTCCTCTGTCATCTTGTTATAAAAACAGGAGCATAATTGCATTTTCCCTTAAACTCCGAGCGTCTGTAATCTACATTCTACATTCTACAATGTACGTGCATATTTTAGACGTAGGTCCTGATTCTAGATTCTAGATTCTAGATCGAACATGTCAAACATGAAAGAATCTGAACGGAATCCGAACGAGTCTCGAGTCTCTGGTATTTTTTCTCCATCTCCATGTCATGTGGAAATATGAGAAATTTATGTACACACTCCAGAGTTAAGAAAGGCACAAGGCAGATAAAGGGCATACACAAAGAAAGATAAAAGGAGAGTCTTCTTTGGTCTCGTTCTCTTTCTCTTTTACCTTTTCCCTTCACTTGCTTGTGATAATATAGATTGAGATGTTGATGTTGAATATGTACACAGAGTACAGAGTACAGAGTACAGAGTACAGAGTACAGAGTACAGTGTACACATGTTTTTGAGCTTATAATGTATTTATGCAAAAAGAATTAAGTTTATCTAAGATCCCAGTTTTTGGTTTCTTCCTCAAAGACGCTCAAACGGGATGAAAGAGGATTCAATACACAGTGTACACTAGGGTCCGTCAAAATACCATGACTTGACAGAAGTTAAAGTCTTACCCCGTCATATCGTTCCTTTTGGT
>JAQGBH010008007.1:0-10266 GCA_034698265.1 Sminthurinus aureus | reverse complement strand
TCACCACGTTCAAACCGAAACGCGCGTTTCAAGGAAAAAATTTTCAAGGAAAAAGCAAATATAAAACATCCCTATATCGTACTTACAATAGTTTTTTTCGGTTCTATTTTCTACTGTGTAACAAATAAATACGACAATTAACAGAATGATGGTGTTATAGATGAAAAAAATTCTGGAGACGGGAGAATTTCCAACACTAAAAAATGTGTACAATAATTCCTCAACTTGAGAAAGACGCGTTAATTTAGTTAGTTTACAGGAGTAATAATAATTAAAAAGTACAGAGTACACAATACAGAATAGAGGAACAGAGGAATTTGGTGTATCCAACAAGAACAATGTTTTTTTTGTAATCCGAATGGACCTGCAACCTGCGTCATGACGTTTCTATGCTCATTATTACTCATTAAATTACAAAGGTATCTGATAAATGATATAATAAAACAGAATATATACAATAGAAAATACGATATGAAAGACTGAAATGAGGATGATGGATTCCGTCTTTGAGAAATTCTCACGTTACACTGGACTGGAAAGTTTACTTGTTTTCTGTTTTCTGATTTATTCAAATGAACAAAAACAAAAAGACAAAAAAAACACACTTTGATATAAAAGTTACAAGTACATAATATTTTACATTTTGATTTTGAAGCTGGTGGCACAGAAAATGTTAATTAAAATGTAGCGTTTTTTTTCATCATGTACAAAGTACACACTACAAACGTGGTAAATCGTAAATCATAAGCACATTGAAAACATTGAAAACATGGAAATGGACAATGGACATTTTTAATCTCTGTGTGAACTGTGAAAAATAACATGTAGTTACAGATATTTGGGATTTGGGAAAATTTTTACATTGTTTTCAAAAAGACTGTAGACTGCACTATCGTATGTGCTTTGAACTATGAACTATGAGCTGTACAGTATACTGCCAACTGTCAACTGTCAACTATGCACCAAACAGTACAGAGTAAACAGTGACAGACTGGAATCTGGATGCATGATGCTGGACATTGCTTGTTTTCAGTTGCATTGACAATTGAAAGGTCGTTTGATTTCTTGGACTCGAAACTCGAAGCTCAAAGAGACTCAAGTTTCAAAAGTGAACGTGATATGCCCATGATATTTGCATATAGACTGGTGACCAGTGATCAGCTATCAGATCAAAAGTCAAAAGACTTGTGGCTTGAGGCTATTATCAGTTTATCAATGATCAAAGAATTGCAATCATCTCATCACACTTGTACACAAAAAGGCAGGAGAGTTGGAGCAAGAAATGCAGCTAATCCTCTCATCATCCAGTCCAGTCCAGTCCAGTTTTATGGTAGTTTTATGGCAGATGCACAGTGCACAGTCTCCAGTCTGGTTTTTGGTCGGCAAATACAAAATACCTCGTGGTTATATTATATCCTACCTACTTGTTTTATGAGAAAAAGAGGATAGCAAAGTCAATTTCTAATTTCTATTGATTCCATTTCATTTCGAATCTTGTTTTGAACATAATCTCCTGTAGCTTTTGCTCTGTGTGTGTGTGTGTTTGTGTGTGCTTGTGTAATTTCATATTATTTTGTGTAGTATGAATCAGAAGTAAGATTCATTTAGATTCTCCATGTTTATTACCATTTTATGCATATTGTTTTGTGAATTGTGAGAATGGAGAGTGGAGAATGGGGAATGGGGACATTTACCCTATACCGCATTACTCTATACTCTATACTCTATACACTTTACATATGTAGATTAGATATTACATGTGTATTCGTATTTGTATTGTGTATGATACAGAGAGGAAACCTGGCAGTGTCTTTACAATGTTATTTTTTGCACCCTGCCAAACAAGTTTTTTGGTGACTTGACTCTGTAATGACCAGAATGAGATGAGATGAGATGAGATGAAGCATGGAGCAAGAGTTTGAGCTGTAAAATCTCAACTCTAAACCTTGCAACTAAAAGAACAAGAAGGAACGATGATAAATGTAGAGATTTGGTATTAGGTATTTAGACTGGATCATCAAACTGAAAAATGTTTCTCCACTTTTGCTCCTTTTCTACCATTTATAATGCAGAATCCGAGTACATAATACATGTAGGATTTTTTGTGCATGTGCATGTTCATGTCGACTGTGGATAGAAGTGGAAATCGGAGAGAATACATGATACATAATAGATCATAGAGAGTATAGTGTATGGAGTATAGAGTGTGAATAAAAAAGGCAATAAAGCCTGTATGCACAATGCACAAGATGTGAAAAGAGATGGAGATTGACTTGCCAATGGTAACTGGTAAACTCGCGACTTCATAGGCCGTTAGCGGATCAGGCGATGGATTTGGCTCTACTGGACAACCTGACTCGTTGACTTTTTAACTTCTTCACTTCTTGAAGGACGAATTGAGGACTGATGATGAATATAGAAATTAGTTTGGAGTTTGGAGTTTGCGTTAAGAATCAAGTCTTTTATCATCATAATAATAATCTTCATCATCATCATCATGATACACCAAGTCATATAAAAAAACATGAAACAGGTACAATAATTTAGAATTTAGAAGCAAGAATCAAACTAATTTAGTATTTCATGCACACAAACAGAACACACGAGCCCAAAACAACATACAACATACAACACATACCGTATCCCGTGTACGAGTCTGACGTGCCTTCTTGATGACGTTGTTAAAGACCATTCAAAGTTGGCTGTTGGTACATGTGGACCAAGGAAAAAAGAGGTTTGAGAATTGGGATGACGAAAATTCCATGGTCTCACCTCCGCCAGAATCAGCACCAGAATCAGAACCAGCACCCCATCCAATCATCCTGCATAATTCTGTAGGAACAATTTCAATTAGAAACGAGTTGTCTGGGAATTCCCAACAATTCGAAGTTCCAAGCAAAAGCTGCTTGGAAATACACACAACTTGTCCACACTAAACACCAAAGTACAAAGACTTTTAATTTTTAATCCATTCTCCACTCTCGACTCTCGACTTGACAAGATTTGCGTTGTTGTACAAGGATCAAGGATCCCGTCATCCCGATTTGGTTTTTCCGCACTCAAAACTCACAGCTCAAAACTCACTGATGGTGACTTATTACAAGTTGGTCATTGTGCAGGATGGATAAAAAAGTACATTGTAATTTTTACTCAATTCCGAATTCAGAATGAGAATGAGATGCTTGATAAGTTATTCATCCTCCATTGACAATGCATGGAACATGGAGTATGGAGTATGGAGTATGGGACATGGGGGAAAAGAACAATGGAAACTGGAAACTGGAAAAATCGGCCTCATAGGCCATTATAGTTACACATGTATTCCTTTGTCGCTCATGTAATTAGCAAAAGTTGCAGCTATTTCTGTGTGCAAAATAAAAATAAATTATGCATAATATCTGCAATTAAGTTTCGCTTGAATTTTGAATTTCATACGGTGATTTTCCCAACTCCAAACTTTGCCGAACCACTAACAACTAACAAAGAGCAGCTAGTAAGCTAGTAAAATATGTAAAATGAATCCTCCAGTCCAATCATAATTCTGATCTGCCAACTGCCAACTGCCAACTGATAGCAAAAAGTGTCTGTTACTAGTTTTTGCAACAATATTCCTATTGGTAGGTTCGCGTGTGTGCTCTCATTTCCCATTCCATTTCTGCATTTAACTTGTGTGTTGTGTATTATTTATTATTTATTCCCTCTGAACTTTTAACCACTGCTGATTCCAGTCTTCTTCCCATTATTATTATTGCTCTGGTATGAATTGCCTATTTGTTATTTGTTATGTGTAAAACAAGTCGTGGACTGATTTTTTCCCTCGCTCCCTCACTCCTTTGCTTCATGAGTATAGAAATTAGGAATTATGTACTACGAACTACACACACGCGCTTGTTTGTTGATTCTTGAACTTGATCTTGATATTCAAGAAACCTTTGACGTATACCGAGTACTGTGTATTGGGTTTTGGGTATTGGGCGATTGCTGGTGGATAGTGCAAGTTGATAGTTGATTGTTGACTGTTGCTTGTTGATGCTTTCCACTTGCCTTAATGACGATGACGTTGACGATTGACGATGAGAATGAAAATGAGGATGACGATCATGCTTGATGCTGATGCCGGTTCTGTTTATTACCTTTGTTTTGATACCTCGATATTTCCTTTTGATGAGGTAAAGAATCAAGAAGAAAGGGGACTTTACAGTAAACAGTAAACAAATAAACAGAATACAAAGTTTTTACACGTGCTGTTGTCATGAATGGAATGATGACGCCAAACTCGTAACCAGATTTAGGGAAGCCTCCTCTATTCTCTTCTTGTTTTTATCCGGTCAACTCTAAATTCTCAAAGACAATTCTCTTCCTCTCATCATCAGTTTAACAATACAACTTCGCCGAGAAGGAACAAATTATCAGACTAAAGTCTAAAGTCTTAACTAATTTAATTTAACTTGAGTTGACTTACTTGAATCTTGCATTATTACTATTGCTCAACCAACAGTGAACAGTCAATACACGTGAAACATAATAAATAATAAATGAGCGTCGAGCATTTTCCTCAAAGAAAAAACCAATATTACATAGTTTTTAGTTTTTAGTATTTAGTATTTAGTATTCACCAGACTACACAATCAAAGTACAAAAACCAGGAGTATTAAATTATTTTTTAGCCATATTAATTAATTAGTATTCTATTTAGTATTTATCATTTTTTAGAAAGAGACAATCTATTTTTTTATATGAAACAAGTCGAGTGAAGAGTGAAAGGAAAACCACACATTTAGTATTATTTAGTATTCAGTATTCAGAATTCAGTGTTGTGACACATTCAGTGCAGTGTAAAGAGGAGAAAAAGTGAGAGAAAGTGCGCGCAAGCATTTGTGAGCTATTGAATATATTGTGAGTTGTGAGTGATTGAATATTTACATTTAGAGTTTTGCGGATGGATTTTTGATTTCCAGAGTTTTACTTTACGGTGCAAACTATAAAAAATAAAGACACATGAAATAACAAGTTAATTTTTCTGATATTTCAGATAAAAAAACAACCGGAATAATCTTGAAGGAAACTGGAACAGCAGAAGCCAAAAAATTACACGGTGTACATAAACGGAGAAAATAAATAGAAAAACACAGAATATTTCAAGATGAATCGAGTCGGAAAGCTTTGGAAGGGGAAACTTTCCCATCAGGTAAAAATATTATGATTTATCCTGCTTTGATTATGATTTATTATTTAAAATAAAGCATAAAATGATGTTGTTTTATTTTTTAAAGTTCAAAGTGCTTTAGAATTTTGACTAAATAACCACCGTTTTTATCTGTAATTTAATGAGCATTGTAATCTTTTTTTTTGCAGCTATCATTTACGCGTAGTGGTGTGAGTAAAAATAGTCGTCGAAGTTTTCACTATAGTCAAGCTTCATACTCCTCCTCACAGTTCAAGAAATTGTCAGAAGGGAAGGATGAAGATTCCATTGTCATTTCGGGTATTTCCGGTCGTTTCCCCCAAACAGACACACTGGAGGAGTTCAAACAGAATTTATTCAGTGGTGTGGACATGGTCGAAGATCAGGTTAGATTCGCAAGTCCCAGTGCACCCAAAAGATATGGATTTTTAAAATCCATTGATAAATTTGATGCCAATTTCTTTGGTGTTGTGCCCAAATTGGCCGAGGTGATGGATCCACAACAGAGGAAACTTTTAGAGGTGACGTTTGAAGCCATCATTGACTCGGGGACGAATCCACAGGCTCTGAAAGGTTCCAGGACGGGTGTGTATGTGGGGACACTGGGTGGGGAGTCGATGGACTATTATATTTACAATGGTGGGGCTGAGAGTTTGGAAGGTTACGGAGCCATGGGAATTCCCAACTTCATGTCCGCCAATCGCCTCTCCTACACTTTTGACTTCAAAGGTCCCTCCACAATCATGAGCACGGGTTGCTCTGCCAGTTTAATCGCCCTGGAAGCGGCCGTCCATGCGATTCAAAGTGGAAATTGCGAAGCGGCTATTGTGGCTGGAGCAACCGTTCATTTGAATCCTGGAGCTTCTTTTGATCTTCTCCAACTAAATGCACTTTCTCCAGATGGAAAATGCAAGGCTTTTGATGACTCGGGTAATTTTATTTTTTTTATTGTTTAATCTTTTTGGACAGGATTTTGGAGCTGGAATTTAATTCCTTGATTTTTCTTTTTCTTTTTCCTTTTGTTTTATAGCAAATGGATTTGTGAGAAGTGAGGGAGTAGTGTCAATGTTAATTCAAAAGAAGAAGGACGCCAAGCGAGTTTATGCAACAATTCGTGGTATCAAGTCAAATTCGGATGGGTATAAAAATGAAGGGTTGGTTTTCCCCTCGGGACAATCTCAAGAGGCTCTTCTTCGTGAGATCTACTCTGAAGCGGGAATTGATCCTGGAGCAGTCTCTTACTTCGAAGCCCATGGAACTGGAACTCCAGCAGGTGACCCACAGGAACTTCAAGCAATTTCCAACGTCTTTTGTAAAGCACCCAGTCGAACCGAACCACTCCTCCTCGGCTCTGTCAAGAGTAATATGGGCCATGCTGAATCCGCCGCAGCTATGTGTAGTATCGCCAAAGTAGTCATTGGAATTCAAGAGGGGAAATTACCGGGCAATCTTCACTTTAAAGAGCCAAATTCCTATGTGAAACATGTATTTGAGGATAATCTCAAAGTTGTGACTGAGACGACTGAATGGGCTGGGAAATATATCGGAATTAGTGCTTTTGGTCTCGGTGGAACAAACTCTCATCTCATTCTAGAGGCTGGACCCAGAGCTGACCTACACGCACAAATTGAACCAGAAATCCCAACAACAACAACAACAACAGCAACAACAACAGAAACAACGACATCAACAGAATCATCCGCAGCTTCCGCTCCCAGTGCCAGTTCAAGTGCCAGTCCGAGTTTGCATCTTCCAATTATTGTCCCATTTTCCGGTCGAACAGAAGAGACGGTTGAGGCTTCAATTCGGGAGGCAGCGGCAATCGGTGGAAAGAACCGGGAATTTACAAAACTGTTACACAATGTATTTGAAAAGAATATTCCCGGACACGGCTATCGAGGTTATGGGATTGTGAAACCCGGAGAGACTGTGATTGAACCAGCGAATATGCAAGTAAAAGCCTGTGATCAAGCTGGAACGAGACCGGTGTGGGTAGTTTTCCCTGGAATGGGCTCCCAATGGAATGAAATGGGAAAGGATCTCATGAAATTTGATGCTTTTGCAGAGTCCATCAAAAAGTCAAAGGTGACATTGAAAAATGCGGGTGTTGATCTGGAAGCGTTGTTGAAACCCAAAAATCCAACAATTTTCAGTAACATTCGAGATTCTCTCGTCTCCATCACGGCAGTCCAAGTGGCCCTCTACGACACGATAATGTCTCTTGGTCTGAAGCCAGAGGGGTTTGTTGGACATTCCTCAGGAGAAATCCTGTGCGCCTATGCAGATGGTTGTTTGACTGCGGAGGAAGCCCTTTTGGTTGGAGATGCTCGAGGTCGAGCTTTTCACGAGACGATGGAATTCCCCGGAGGAATGGCCGCAGTTGGCCTCTCATGGGATCAAGTCAAGGCAAAAGTACCACCCAACATCATTGCAGCTTGTCATAATGCAGAGAACAATGTGTCCATTTCCGGTCCACTGGATCAAATCCGAACTTACATCAAGGAACTTCAAGGGGAAGGGATTTTTGCCAAGGAGATTAATTCCTGTAATTGTGCTCCACATTCAAAATATGTGTATCCCGCCATGGACAAGCTGTTTGCCTACATGCATGAAATCTATCAGGACGACCGACCTCGAACCAGTCGATGGATCAGCAGTTCCATTCCTGAGGAGGATTGGGACACACTCCTCGCTCAAACCAGTTCTCCCGCCTATCACGTCAATAATATGGGCAGTCCAGTCCTCTTTCATGAGGCTCTTCAACATGTTCCGGAAAATGCAGTGGTCATTGAAATTGCTCCTCATGGTCTTTTCCAGGCCATTTTGAAGGGAACTCTTTCATCTCCAAATACAGTTCATGTCGCTCCAATGCACGCCATGGTCCCGGACAAACTCTCTTACTTTTTGGGATCCGTCGGGAAAATTTACAACGCTGGTGTGGACCTTGACTTGGGCAGTTTGTATCCTCATGTCAAACTCCCAGTTTCCGCCAATACGCCAAACATCAGCTCTCTGGTTCGATGGGATCATGAGAAGAGTTGGAAAACAGCCATTATTGCAAAGGCGGTAAGAATTATTATTTTAAATTACAAACTGAAAATTTTTCTATTTGACCTTTGACCTTTGACCTTTATTTTTATCAAATAGTCACAATTTTATGATAATTTATTATAATTCGGAATTCGCAAGTTTTATGATGATTTCGAATTTTGAATTTTGCATTGGCCTTTGACCTCTGACCTTTAACCTTTTTACATTGTATAAATTACAGAACAGCGGAGGTGGCCACGCGGTGAAAGTGAATGTAGCTGAGAAAAATCACAAATTTCTTCATGGTCATAAATTGGACAGTCGAACTGTCTACCCCGCCACCGGATATCTGGTTCTGGCCTGGGAAAAGTATGCTTTAACTCTTGGAATTGACCCCGTCAACCTCCCAGTCACATTTGAAAATGTCACTTTTGAGCGAGCCACTTTCCTCAATGATGAGAAACCAACGGAATTCCAATTTAACTTGTTGAAGGACACTGGATCCTTTGAAATTTGTGAGGATGGAGCTGTTGTGGTCCGTGGGAAAATTTCCGTTCCAGAAGATGCCAAAAAGAAAATGTTGTCTATTGACCCCGTGCCCATCCCAGAAGAAGCACTGGCATCCAAAACCCTGTCATTGAACACGGAGGACGTGTACAAAGAGTTGAAATTGAGAGGATACAACTACAGCGGAGAGTTCAGAGGGATCCGAAAGATCGACAGTCAAGGAACCTGGGCTCAAGTGAAATGGAACGGAAATTGGGTCTCTTTCCTCGACACTGTTCTCCAGACTGTGGTTCTCAGTGTCATGTCCAGAAATACAGCTGTTCCAGTCCGATTTCAATCTGTTACCGTTGATCCTACAGCTCTTCAGGAATTTGTTGCAGCCCAAACAGCAGCTCAAGCTCAAGCTCAAGCTCAATCTAGTGAAAGTGAAGGTGCAAGTGAAAGTGCAAGTACAAGTGCAAATACAAGTGAAAGTCAAGGTAATTTTTTTTTATTATTTACATGATATTTTTTGTGTATTTTTTCATGGATTTTTCCCTCTTGTTTTGATTTTTGATTTTTGATTTTTGATCTAATAGTGAATGATTGTAATTTAATTACTGTAGAAATTTTGGTTCCCGTTTCCGTGCACAAGGATTTGAATTGTATACAATGTCCTGGTGTTGAGATGCGTGGATTAACTGCAATGGTCATCCCACGAAAAAGGCAGGATGAAATGCTCTCGGTTGAAGAATATAATTTTACACCTTATTTCGATGCTGCCTCTGCCGCTTCCTCTGCATCACTTCCGTCTGTCGGTAGAAATGTTGCCGGTGTGGTGGATTTAGTTCTAGAAAATGTCATCAGCTCTAAATTAAAGATTGCTGACATCTTCACCAAAGCTGAAAACTCCTTGACACAATCCATTTACCAAACCATGACTGCCAAACCTCGATATCAAGTAAATTGACCTTTAATTCCCATTGACTTTTGACTTTTGATGTTTTTTAAATTGATGATTTTGCATTTTATGTATTAAATGTGGAACTTGCATTAAAATAGTATGTGTTTTATTTACAAAGTCGGAGATTACAATGTTGACCCTGGCCACTGAAATGGAAACTTTGGATGACAAGCTCAAGAATTTGGGTCAAATTGTGAGTAAAGAGTCTGTAGACAAATTAATTCCAGACGCCGAGTCGGATCTCGTGTTTTTGGATGAAGCGTCTCTTCTTGACCCCATCTCTAAAATACTCAAAGAAAATGCCTACATTGTCCTTCGTGAGGAAACTCAAACTGCTCAAAATAAGACTGAAAACTTACCTGAAGAATTACTCAAAATTTCTGAAAAATTCTCGGAAAATTCCCTTCTTTCCCTTTTTAGAAAGGTAACATCAATTTCAATCATAAATTTTCCTATTACATGATAAAAAGCTACGATTATTTTTCCTACAAATTACATATGCTAAATTTTCCTACAATTATTATAAGGCATAAGCTTTTTTTCCAATTAAACATTCTTTTTTTCCAAATAGATCATGAAAAAGTGTAAAGATTTTTTTCCA
>JAQGBH010008006.1:0-10267 GCA_034698265.1 Sminthurinus aureus | reverse complement strand
CAAGCGCTATAAAAATTGCTATTTTTGGCTCCTCGGTAAAAATGACTTTTATCTGATGGTGAATGAAAAGGTATGCTACTGAAATCTGTTTTCAGTCGTTAGCTGATCAAAAGTTCTCGAGGAACGCTCAAAAATCCAAAGAATTTTGTGTTTTTTACACTCCCTTGTGAGTTTTGAGTTTTGAAAAACCTCAACACCGCTTAAACTTTTTGTGGGATGTTAACTGATCAAAGTTCTACAGATACATTAAAAAGGTCTGGAAAAGCTCCACCACAATGCCTGTGATAATAATTATTTCAATAAAATTCCCCTTTTCAGTACCGTACAAAACCTTAACTTTCGACTGAATTCTCTATTTTTCGCTGGCACTTTTCAATTCTCAATTCTTAATTCTCAAGACTGCGGAAATTGAAGTAGAGTTTAAGTTTTTAAAGAACCGTCAAGAAATTTGTACACGATGAAAGTTGTAAACATTAAAATTTTTTAGAAATCCAGTTTTTCCTCTGTCCGGATCCCAGCCGAAAAAATCTTGGTGCGGAAAGTCAAGTTTGTAATTTTTACATAAGGCTCATAATCCAGAATTTTAAATTTGTAAGATTTTGTGAACAAAATTGCGTACTTTTACATATGGTGGGAAGAATGGGAACAAATCAAATTTCATCGAGATGGACAAATTTGGAGAAATCCGGATTTCACAGAATTCATCGACGCGTCTCTCACGGAATTCAAACCACTTTCTTTTCAAGATTCCGATGTTTTTCTCGTCTTTCAAATTTGGCTCCTGTTTCTCCTTCTACTTGCAACTGCTCTTGTCCTTGAAATCATTTTGTATTTCATGTTTTGGTTCAAAATTTCGGATTTTGGTAGAATTCAAATCTTCCTTCAAGAAAAACGACAAATGATTTTGAAGCGGAAATCAACAGTAGCTGCCGAAGAAAACTTATTGATTACCTCTACTTTTCAGACAACCAAGGAAGATGAATCAACAACAAAAACTAACTCCAACATCCGAATTCAGAATTCAGGTTCGAACGAGAAATGGAGATTATTATGCTGACCAAATTGAGGTAAAAAATGATCGTGAGGATTTTGTCAAAAAAAATAATTGTAGAGCTGGGACGATAACAAATATTCTCAAGCTTTCTAGAGCATTGATTCTATAGAAACAATGCTCTAGAACGCTTGAGAATATTTGTTATCGTCCCAGCTCTACAATTACGCCGATGAGCAGACCAAATTCAGAATTGTGAGAGCTGTGAATCAACCAGAATTGAAACAAATCCATCTCAAATCTCAAAGGCACCAACAGATTGGCAACAATTGCTCTCGGCAATGTGGTGGACCAACGAAAATTGACAATGCAAGTTGAAAAGGATAAAAAAAAACAAAAATACTGAGCCCAAAACTCAGCACCTGCTCAAAATCGAGTGAATGCTTAAAACCTAGTAACAAATTTAAACATGGCGGATGCTCATAACTGAGCAAGTGCACAAGTAAATTAGGTCAACACACACTGGTCAATTTTGGGTTTGAGGTGGCCAAAAATCAGTTTTGTGACCACGTGCTTTTGTCTTCATTTTGGCATCAATTAACGTAGAAAGGTCTGCCGAGTTCGTAGCTAGAACGGTTTGAAATTTGGCCACGAAACATGGTGTCAGCAACCAATCAAACATGACTCGTGAAAACATTTGCAATGTATTTTAAATGGAACAACTTTGAAAGGCTGTAACTCAAAATTCCCTAAAATTCCCAAGCTGCTATTTCAAGTGAAAGTAGGTCACAACCTAAACTACTACGTACACGTTATGTCTTTTGCCGGTTTCTGTCGGTTTCCATGGAAATTAAATGAATGGTGTAAAATGTCAAATTTCAAAATGATCTCTGACCTCTAGCTCTGCTTGCCTTTTGAAAATGTTTTTATTGTGTCGAATTACTGAAACTAAGACTGTACTTCTACGCCCATTTAAAACCGAATATAAATCAGTTGTACAGAATTTTGGTGGCTTTTCAAAAAACCTCATCATCGGCACCTATAAAAATTTGAATAATTTCAAGTGCAGTTTTGGGCCACTCTAGGGCCAAACAAAGCCCAGATTTGGATTCTCCACATGTTGTTACCCCTTAAACCTTGTTTTTAGATTTTTTGCCACAGAAATCCGGAAATCGACCAGTGTGCAACAGTGTGAATAGTGAAAAATGAATATGGTTCTACCCAAAAGCGATTCTCTTCAAGAGCAAATTAATCTACCCGAAACTGCATCAGCTAAAGTATGTTGATATTTTTGTTACTCCCCAAACTCATCACGATGAAATTGGGACATCCGAAACCCGTTTCTATGACGACGGCGCAGGAATTTTCGTTTTTACTAGAATCAATTTAAAAATCAAGTGAAACTTGATCCGGAACTCAACATGAAATTTGTCTACATCTAAAATGCTGAGGGAAAAGATTCAGAGAGTCAGTTTGAGAAATTTACGGATTGTCCATTGATTTGGGCTTTTTGGAACGCGTTTCAGGGTTTATTTTGGCCCCACTGAAAATTCTTGTGAGTTCAGAAAATTTTTGGTGGTGGGAAAAATGGGATCAAATCAAGTTCCACAGGAATCGACAAGTTTGGAGGAATGCAACAGAATTCATCGACGAGTCTCTTGCGGAATTTAAGCCACTTTCGTTTCAAGATTCGGACATTTCTGATTTGGCTCTTTTTTCTCTTTTTACCTGCAACTGCTTTACTCCTCGAGGTCACTGTCAACGGGAAGCTTTTGTACAAGGTTTTCTGCTGATCCTGAATTTATGCAAGCAACAGCAAATATGCTCAAGATGTTGCTGATCAAATTAAATTTGTTTCTGAATATTTTATGAAAGTGAATTTAGATACATTATGTAGAACTGTGTTTAAACGATTTAAAAAAGTGCGGATGAATGCAAAACTTTAACATTTGTGTCCTTTAATCAGATAGTTTGAAGAAAAAGAACAAAATTTGAAACAGCCCCCTTCGTATTCGAACCTTTGACTTAAATGTCCTGATCCGACACTTTAACCACCAGACCAACGAATTAAAGAATAGAAATTGATTTTTGATAGTGAATAATTCTGAATTTAGATTAGACCGTTTTTTAGTTTTAATCCAGGGAGCAGACTCCATCTTTTGGCGATCTGCAGACATCTGACATAACTTTTTTGCTAAAGCTTGCGCCGCCCAGGCTAAAAACATACAATCAAAAATATTGCACATGACAATATCAAATATAGATAAAAGAGTACGAAAAATATGGTATTTAATTGAGAAACATTTGAACTGGCTTCAAAATTAGAAAACAAACTAGAAATTTCAAACAGTACCTTCTGGATCCGATGGGGTTTTTGGGTTCCATCACTCTATAGGGGTAGAGGGCACAAAAGACTGAGACGATTCTTCCAACTCTGTGGCCCATGTCCGCAATTCGTTCCTCGTTACAAAGGGTTACCATTTCTCGTAGACAGTTCGTCCTGATGGAACACAGGATCTGTTTTGCAATGCTCGGAATATGACCGACAGCATCGTCATGTGTTATGTCTTTTAGAGCTTTGAAACCTTCATTTGGCAACGCTGTAGGATTTTTCATTGCAAATTACAAACACACAAGCAGAATAAACCAAACAATCATAAATTTTGTTAGTATTTGCTCAAATTTTCTAGCATTCAAATCAATCGAAGATTTTTTCCTTACCATTGCATTTTTCAAAACTGGCACAGGCCGGCTTTTGCTCGTCTATAAAAACAAAAGATGTGATTGAATCAGTGGGATCCGTTTCCTCACTTGAAGCCCATGTCAGTCGACAGAAGAGTTTCATCTGAATGGTGCCGTTTGGACCTAAATGAGGCTCACACCAAAGCCGTTGTTGGTGCAGACATTTGCTTTCAAGGGCACAAAGTAAATCATCAACGGAAATTGGGATGGAATCTGGTCCCAGGTTAACAAGTTTGATGCCATCTTTACTTTTGACAGCTTTCGTCATGCACGTTTCAAATTCAGCACACGCTTTTTCCTGGTTCACAAGGCTCAAAACCGACTCCCCTGAGGATGAATGAAATTGACAAAGAGCCAGGAAAATTAGGCACGTCAAAGGAAATGGTTTGAAGGGCATTTTTCAAAAGTTTTCCAGTTGCTTCGAAAAATGGCAGAGTCGAAATTCGGTGGTTTGTTGTTTCCACTGACTTTGGTTCTGGTTCTGGTTCTGGTTCTGGTCACGTCTGCGGCTGTGGCTCGTACACTTGGTTAACGAAAGTAGTTTTAGAATTTTAACTGTAGATATTTACAAGAGATAAAACTTGATGCTAGCCCTTGGAACAATAGTCAAATTTTTACTGGTTGCCTGACTAAACAAAGACAAAGATGCGGTCTCCTTTTGAAACATGAAAAATGAAATGTGTCGGTGCTTTGAAAAACTTGCAGTACAAGAAACAACGAAGGTTGGGTATAAAAATTAATAAATGTGAGCGGCGTTGAACAAAAAAGGATTTTATTTTTATTTTTTATGCATTCTCCAGGCTTTCTTTGACAGTTGTTTACTAATATTTTGCCTACAAACGTTTTACTTTCTGAACAATTTGTTTTTGTTGTCAAAATGAAGTTGTCAGCCACCAGATTTCAAATCCAGATTCCAGATTGATCAAAAAATTAAGAATCATGAGAATATTGACAATTGACATGGAAATGGAAATTGAAGAAATAAGGAAGCAAGTAGAAAAAAATTAATGTAGAATAATCAAAAGATACCAGTAGAAAATGGGGAAAAGACCATCGAGTTTTTACTCAGGTCCATCATCGCATACGCTGTAAATGGTCAAGTACACTGTGTTTTGAGCTTCCGCTTTTCCTTCCTCTCTGTTAAAGATATTTTCATGTGGAATGTTTCATGTTGAGTGTGGACTCTGAGTTGGGAATTGTGAATGGGGATTAACAAAGAAACAAATTGAATACTTGCCTCAAGCCTCCAGCTATTTTCATGTACAATATACAACGTACAACATACAGCTGCTCTTTTCCCTGGCCTTGCTCTCTAATTCTAAGCTCCAGCTTTCTACCTGAACCCAAAAAAGACGCAAACAAACTCCAAAGTAGATACAATTTCATCGTTATAAAATTCTCTCTCTATTCTCTGTTAGCTCTCCAGTCTCCAGCCTTTCAAGTAAAATTACATTTTGTTCTGTGCAGTCTGAAAATTTCCCATGTATTCTCTTCTCTCATATTATTTTTCACTCGAATTTGGAACTTGAAACTTGCACCAAAGTACAAACTAAACTCTAAACTCATCTCTGATTTTATGGTTAAAATTGTGATTCTTGATTCTTGATCAAAATCCCTCGGCTGTGAACTGTGAATCTAAAAACAATAATAATTATTATTTCCTCTTTCTCATTTTCGCAATGCCCAAATCCAAGATCAAGATCAAGCCGAGACCAAGGGCTTCAGCTCCTGCACAAGACGAGGATTCCCAAGTACAACTCTATAAGCAAAAGAAAACGAGGAAAAGAAGGAAGCGCGGACGGCAGTTGAAATCTGTTGCTGTGCAACATGAAGGGGATGAACAAAGTGACCGCGAGGAAATTGAAGCTCAAGCTGCAGCTGGAAATACTGGGAACAGAGCGACCAGAGGGATGGAAATAATTGTTGGGTCCTTGGTCATTGTTCCGCTCATCTATATTTTTGCACATGTGTTTGGGTTCCTTTTTGTTTGTACCATTTTTTCTGCTCTTGCTCCTGTTGTTGTTCCTCTTCTATGCCTGGTCGTTGGTTTTGCAATTTTGAACAAAGTCCAAGATTGCGGAAAGGTACAAGAATTTGTGGACGAAGGCGTAAAGCCAAAAGTCAAAGAGGACATTTTGCTCTACAGTGAGAAAAATTACAAAGGTAAGGAAAAAGCTGAACGAGGTTTGAGTTTTGAGCTCAATGCTCAATGAAAATAATAACGTGGATTATTTAAGATCTCGATTTCATTTAAATCCAATTTTTTCCATTTACTACTACTTGTAAATTCCTTAAGTTTTTTTAGTACAAAATTTGAAATTTGATTTCCAATTTTTAATTTTCTCTTTAAATTGTCTCTCTTTTCTCCAGGTTTGCGGAAATCGGTGTACTCGTGGGATTTGAATCCAAATTTCTGTTACAATTTGGATGAGAGTCAAAATAATTTTGCCGCGTCCATTGACACACAAGGAGAATGTATTTATGTCTTCAAGGAGTCCAATTGTCATGGAAAAAACCTCAAAATTTCTTCTGAATCCGATTTGCAACGGGATCTTAGTTTGTGGGGATTCGATAAGGCCGTTTCATCCATTCAGACCTGTTGGAAACATGATAATTTGTACATGAACTCACACTCAAATCCGCACTAACACTAAGAATCAAGAATCAACAACTTGTACAAATTACATTAAGATTACTCATTATTCAGCCAAACATTGTCATTTTCCTTGTTTTGAAAGAAACTCCTCAATTTTCAATCCCTGTCCCAATACAAAAAAAAAATCTTGTTTAGAATATTTTAATTAATTTTTATTGCAAGCCAATTGGTAAAATATAATTCTAAAAACCAAATGTAGATAGTAGATAAGTGTAAAACCAAGTGAAAATGCATAAATAAATAACTTAATTCAAAATTCTTATGGTCAAGTCCAAGTTTTTCCACCTTGTTAAATTTGTATTGCACATTGAAAGACAGAAATGAGAAATTGGAATTATATGTGCAATGAAAAGATAAATCATTTATTTTACACGTTTCAAAATCAAAGTCCAAGCTTCAACGCAACGAGACAGCAAGTGACCTTTCAAACAGACTAAAACAATGAAACGGCGTCCAATTTTTACAGCAACGGGAAAACTATGTTTAAAAAAAATCAAATGACTAAAATTGACAAGGCTGGACGCCGGTTTAATTTTTATGTGAGCAAAACAACAGTTTTAATATGAAAGAAAGAATCCGACTAATGTTTCGATCATGTAAAAATACCATGGACTTGACAGCATATTTTAAAATAAAATATTTCTGTAACTCTCCTGTTGAATTTAACGTTGCCCATTACCTTCGTGCGTCAATAGTCAACACGTAAAAACATTGTCTTGTTTTCTTGTTGATTGCATCTCAATTTGTGTGTGTGCTCATATGTTAAGGACATGGGGCCACGTTTCAAAGAAAAATTGTCGCATCTCGCAGGGCTCACAACTCCCAAATCACTGCACCGATTTTCATGATCGACATGTCAAATGAAAGGTGGGTTCTTTAGCTCTTTCCTATACTGTGTCATTTTGACGAAATCGATCATCTTCAAGGTTTTACGAAGATTACCCCGGAGGACACTATTTTTAGAATTTTTTGAGTGACAATTTTTAAAAACTTACCACGGCCAAACCGCGAATAGGAAAAATCTGAAAAAAATCAGAGTACCTTTTGGTAGTCTCGAGTTAGTGCAAAAAAATCAGTGGGTCGAAAATCCGCCGTTTCCGGACTTTACGGCGGGAAAGAGTTTTTGCTAGAATTCACTAGAAAACCAATATTCCTGTGGGATCCTATTTCCCGCCGTAAAGTCCGGAAACGGCGGATTTCGGACTCGCTGATTTTTTTGCACTAACTCGAGACTACCCAAAGGTCCTGTGATTTTTTTCAGATTTTTCTTATTCGCGGTTTGGCCGTGGTGAGTTTTTAAAAATTGTCACTCAAAAAATTCTAAAAATAGTGTACTCCGGGGTAATCTTCGTAAAACCTTGAAGATAATCGATTTCGTCAAAATGACACATTATAGGAAACAGCTAAAGAACCCACCTTTCATTTGACATGTCGATCATGAAGATCTGTGAAGCCGTTTGGGAGTTGTGAGCCCTGTGAAATGCGACAATTTTTCTTTGAAAGTTGGCCCCATGTCCTTAAGCGTTTCATGTTTGCACTTTTCTTTCATCTTTTCATTCGTTTGTTTTCTGTAGCTAGAGAAATAGCCTGAGTAATTCATACGAACATTTTCATACTCGTAACTCGTAAGAGTAAAGCATGTCTACTATTAACTGGCACTATTTTGCGCGCGTATGTATTTCGAGCATTTTCAAACTTTTTGGTTTTTGGCACAAAATATTTTTTCTGAAAAGAGTGATTTATGAATTTAAACTTTCAAGTTTCAACGCTGCACCGTTTTAAAATTAGAGGAGATCAAAGTTAAAAATCCGCAAATGGTGCAATCCACTTTTGGAAAATTTTGCCGGCCAAAAGATTTTCTTTGTCTTGGGGTAGTCTGGAAAACAAAAGTTTTCCAAAGTTCATTTTACATAGGTGTACAACAATGTCAGTGGCTTGCAGTAAAATTTTGAAAGTAGAGGTGTTTTTGTCGACAAATGTCAAAGAAAATTTTTATGATTTAACCTATTTCACCCAGACGATGGTGTTCTATTCTCCAGCGTAAAAATTTTTGCCACAATGGTCGTTACCATGGCAACCAATCCGCCATTCGACGCGGGATGGCGGGTTTTCTTATAAGGATTTTAATTCTAAAGCTTTAGCTACGCTCCTTTAATTCCGGGCAGAATAGGTTAAGTCATTGTGTATTTAAAAGTAGGCAGCTCCCGGATTTTCAAATAGGATTTCTATGGTTGGCCAAACGTTTCTGTATTAGTCTGTACCAAAAACCCAAAACTACTTCTGAGAATTTTGAAAAAATTGTCAATTTTTCAAATAATGGACCGAAAGTGTCGCATTTTTTTAACAGTCCTTCAGAAGGGCCTGTGAGGTCATGCATATACGCTTTCAAAATCGGGTACAGGTAAACTTACTCTTCAATTATTTTACATTATGAATTCGGTAAACTTTTGGTTTGGAGTTTGGACTTGCGTTGTTCCTGTTCCTTGCCCAAAAAATCTAAAAAACTACCTAGACAGTAAAAAATCTCTAATTGTACCAAAATAATTCAACCCACACAGCTTTCCACCCCGGTGTACAATAAAACAAGTTTGTGCACTTTCAGAAAGGCCATTCAAACGCCTTTTAATATTATTTATAGTAGATATTCAAATTTTCAAAACGGCGTAAGAAGAAATTCGGAAAACATTTGTTGAAAAACGTGGATTCGGGTAAATTAGAGGTCTTGAACAAAAGGTCAAACGTGGGACACATCAGGGTCATGTGGGCCAACAAGTATTAGGATATCTGAGTAAAAGTATGGGGTCTAATGTTGTAAAAGAATCATCTCAATCGCTTGTGTATTAATAATTCTACAGTGATTTTTCTGCCAGTGCCAGTTAATATAGTAGACATGCTTTATGGGGAAAAGTAGGATGTTTGATTTCCTCCACACAAACTCCCAGCATTATCATCAATCATCACACATTGAAAACGGGTTTTGGGCAAACAAAACAAACAATGGTACCTGCCATATGACATATGACTGAAATCTTGGGGTGTTAAAACTACAACCTCCCGTAAATCAACGCCATAATTTCACATCATATCAATTTGAATAGATTTGAATAAAGTAAAAAATTCTCACTTCGTGACGATTTTGTATCACCTTGAAAGCATATAAATGCTTTAGGCTTCGGAAGCGAAGCTGAGTATACGAAGTCTCACATTCCCCCAATTCAATATATTATGCATAGTAAGACTAAATACTGCGAATACTTTGTTCAACGTGTGTCCAGTACATGGCTAGTTTCGTATTCTCAAATTGACCATGATTAAGCTAACAGATGAGAATAATAATTATTATTGTTGGCTATACATAACTACAATTTACAATTAAGTTCTAAGAAACAAAACGTCATATTTTTAGTGATGAAAAATAATAATACATAATACATAACGTACCGTAGTTTTTCATTTAATGTACATCGCACATGCTTGATTTTTAATTTCATATTGCTTCTTGTTTAATACATACGCACGTGTATTATAACAATAGTAGACACTATTTTCTACTTTTTATTTTACGTGTTTAAATTTCACTTTGCGTGGCCGGGAGTATGCTGTCTGCATGTACAATGTTCCTGATGTTCAATGCTCATAGTTCATCGAATACAGAATAGCAACTAGCGACAATGTGTAAGGACACCGCAGGCATTAAATAGCAAAATCGCCCCCAGATGGATTGAGCCCAAATTTTGCACAGAGGTACTTCAGGTCACCCCAAACAACTTTTCCATTACGACTTTTCGGGGCTCTGAGATTTGTGACCTCTAGGGGTCACCAAAGGTTAACATGGGATTTGGGCAAAAAAGTGTCCAAATGTCTTCAAAACCGGGTCT
>JAQGBH010008005.1:0-10271 GCA_034698265.1 Sminthurinus aureus | reverse complement strand
TGAAATGAAATTGAAAAATCGCCCCACCCCCAAGGGGGCGGGTTTCTAAACTTTTTCATCCACCGAAACTAAATAATTTCAACGTGGAGAAACTGAATATGAACTCAAAATGACAAACTTTTTTTTCATGTATCTGTACAGTAACTGTACTACAGTTCCGATGAAGAATCCGTAATATTTCATCCTTTTTTCTTGCACTATTAATTACTTGATCTAATAATTTTTCGATTTTAGAGCAGTTGAATTGTTACTTTTTAAAAGCAACAGATACATGGAATATTTTAGATTTATCCGAGTTTCATCTATTAAAAGGACATCATACTTATTACGATGCAAGTTCAACGTTCATTTAATCCATAATATAGATTCATGTCAATTGATAATCCATTATCCAATAAACATATTATTTTTTCTGCAAACATTTCAAATTCCTGGAAAAAAGCTGCATTCACTCGAAAATATGTCTACAAAAAACGTGAATACATTTTTATCTACATATTATCAAAAAAAATTAATCTGCTAAAAACAGAGAAGGAACAATAAAGAATAAACATTTATTCAAGAGAGGAATGAAATGATGAAATGAAAGAAATGTGGAAGCACAAATATCTACATTTTTTGTCTAATTTTCTATTCTGCATTCTGCATTCTCTGTGCAAAATAGAAATGTACCACATCCCACATTATAATTTATAATATATTATAACAAAAAGATAAAAGGTGTGAATCGTATTAAATGTTGTCGCAAAAGAGTAAAATCATGTTGGATGTTGATGAGCAATGAGTAATGAGAAACGGGAAAAACTACTACACAATACAAAAAACATCAAATATAAAATACAGTAAGCTCAGGGACAATTCCATGAAAACTGATCATTTTTGTTGGTCTATTTGCCATTTGCTTCTGGTTATGCTTATTTATGTCCTCCGTACAACGTAATAGTGTAAGGTAGTTTTGACTCTTTGAATTTACTCTGCTTTGACTCACAAGTTGACTTATACATTCTTCACTGTACATTGTATATTGTACGTATCTCGCTCCCTCTGTACTCCAAATTGAAGGTATGCAATATTTATTTTATTGATCAGTTTTATCCTCACATATTTATGCATAATATAATATTAATATACAGATATAGATTACAGGCATAGACAGACAGACTAGTGTATTGTGTATTGTAAGGAAAAGGAACATAAAATGTACGGAATTACATAAGTATTATGTAAATGCATTTTGTAGCCAAGTCAAAAAAGAATGTTATATGAGACGACGTTATTTATTGTATATACCGACATTTTATATCCATGTGCATACAATATACTATACAAAATACAAATAATTTGAATGGAATATGGAGTATGGGCAAGTGTGTAATGATTCCCAATTCCCAATATTTGTGAGCCAAATAGATTATGCATTACCAGTAATATTGAGTATTGAGCATAATCAGCAAATTCTGTTTATTATCTGGCAAATCGTAACACAATTCTTGGTAATGTCATCTATTTATCTCAAAACTCCAAAGTCCAAACTCGTATTTATTCGTGATTCCTATCATCTTAAAGTGACAAATAAAAATAATATATCATCGATGCAAACAAATATTCATATAAAAAACTGTCTAATTCATATTCCATATAAATAGTACAAATAAATATAAGAACAACACACGCCATAGGAAATGTATACTGCTTATTGTTTCTAGGTTCTAGGTTCTAGAGTATAGAGTCTAGGTCCTTTACTTATAAAGAGCAAGAGTTCAAATATTATACAAGTGTGAATTTAGTTGGTAGTTGGTCAGCGGTGGCAGAGCTAAAAGTTGTACGCATTATAAGTAGTAGAAATCGTATGGAAATCGATACATTTGCAATTTATCAATAAATCATAAATGAGAATTATTAATAATTCGAGTCATAATATTTGATATTTGACATAATACATATGAAATAGGTATAATAATATGACAATCCTGATAACCGTATCCCGTTCTCGTGTCTCATGTCTCCTGTCTCTTGGCCATTCGTGATGTACGTGTGCACGATGGCCTGGACACTGGACACTGGACTTTGAATTGAAGAGAATAGAACAGATAAAAAGTGGTTGGTTTTCTACATTAATATTTACATTTATATTGTATATATATTGTATACAGTATAAAGTGGTCTATATATTTCCTTCAATGTCATGAATTCCGTAGCAAAATTCAAAGTAATGTGGATAGCTAAACCTTTTACATTTTGCATGTGAGGTTTATGAATAATTTATTAATTTGAATTGGAATACGAATATGAGAAATAAGCACGCTGACTAAAAGCTAAAAACATAACATACACAATACACAATATGCAACACAGTTTACAGTTTACAGCAAGTGGAAACGGATTCAGACTGAGAAAGTTTTATCATACCAATACACGAATATTTAGCATTATTTTCAAAGACTCTTCCACCGTCTCAAGTCTCAAGTGGAGTGAAAACACATTTCTATTTATTGATGAAATGGAGAATCCTGAGAACAGGGAATACAAAAGCCTTTTTATATTATGTACCTTTACTTTTCTTATGACTGTAACGGATTGTGGAGCAAAAATGGTGAAAGTGTAGGCTTTAGGCTGTAGTCTGTAGCATTATTTTCAGTTTCACTTTCTTTCGTCGCCAGTATTCATGCTTTTTGATTGTTTAAACTTACTTGTCCATTGAACATTCTCAAGGGGAAAAGGGAAAATATTTAGAATGTATAAGAGGCATTCTTGTTGGTTATTGATTGTTGGTATTCTAGTCTTAAAATTCTCAAGATGTAAATTACATAATATATTTTAATATTATACATTTGGCAGGTACATAATGCTATGCTTTTTTATATTCCATACTTCATACACAGTTAATTTTCACAATTACCCTCATTTAAATAATGATAAAAAATTGACATGTAAAACTGATGAATAATTAAAGAGTCTGTTGGTCTCTTCTTTCATTTAAACAATAATAATGGACAGGTTGTACTTAAATTTAGTTTTCCCATTTTCACAGTATAAATGATAAAGATGATGCCTTGGATACTTTACTAAATAAAAAATGTAGAGCAAGTAAACATTGACATGCCCAATGTCAACGTCCATTTTCCATTGTCCATGGATATTTTTGCCGGTATTTGACATTTTGAATATCGGATGTAATTATGAGGGATATGATACACGATACATGATGATACGTGATACAGGTTAGAATTATGTTTGTAGTCTGTAAACAACCGTGTTTATAATAATGACAGAGGCTCGTGTGCAAATGCATACAACTGTCCAGGAATTACGCACAGAGTACAGAGATAGACATATCTAACATATCTTACATGTACAAGTTTGTTCTTAATGTAGATAAATGCTTGCCTGATTGCAACAAGAAACTGTGGCTAAATTCTACACAAAACATCAAATATGAAGGCATATATTTGATATGTATTATATCTTATTTATGTACCGATGAACGATGAAAAAAAAAGGAAACGACAAACATAAACACAAACAAATATCAATTGTGTATTATTATACCTTTAAAACAGTGGGATATGGGAATTGGAGAAAGCTATTGTCAATTGTCAATGAATATAGCGTATGTAGTATGTAGATTGTAGATAATTTCTAACAATAACTATTATCCGACAGAAGCAACATTTTACATAATATTATGATATTTTTTACCAAAATTCAGTCAGTCGCTGTTATTTTTTCATATTTTGTTCAGTTTTTAACTAAAATAATTATATCCTCCATTTTTTCCCTAGTTCATAGATGTATTGCCTTTGATTTTGCATGTACATTGTACATTGTGTATAGTTGAATGTTGAATCATTTGTCATTTGAACTGGTTAACGGAAAGATGTGTAGAACTAAAAATTTAGCATACGGGTGCTTGAACTTTCTTTTGTTTATCATCCTGAAAATTCATAGGAAAATTAATATACTTTTCATACTTTCTGTGCATATGCAGATAATAACTTTAGTTATTCACATGTTTGAATTTATATTGTAGATGTGCTGTCAGCTGTATTTCATTGTTTTATACCTACACGCATGATACTAAAATGTCAATATTCTATCTGTATTCTGAGCTGAACTGAAAGTTTTTTAATGGCCGCATTAGTTTTTCTAGTTTCTAGGCAAGCTTCTTGACTCGGTTTCCGTTCTAATTTTTATTTCCTCATGAACATTGATGAGGCTTTTTAACAATTACATGGGAAAACAGCCAGAAAATAATGATCTTGTTTCGTCTGTAAAATCTGTAAATGTATAATGTGTACGCTCAATGTTGATTTTGTCATTATCAATTATCATCGCCGTCCTCATTATCATCATCCTGAATGTATCCTATTAATTAGAGAAGAATGGGAGTCTATGCTATCGATAGTCAATAGTCAAGTCTACACATGATCTTTAATAGTCATCTAGTAGGTTAGTAGCTTAATAACACAAAAGTATTATCGATATGCGATAAAATAGATAATACATGAATCAAGCTGTCTCTTGTCTCTTGTCTTGTCTCTGCCACTAACAACTAACGACATGTGAATTGTTTAAGAATTTATAGATATCGTAGATCGTAGATAGTTTGGGTCAAGGATTTTCAAATAAACTATTTTTTAGCTACATATTTTTGTAAACAAGCCCAAAATGGGCGTTTTACCTTACATTACGGGATATGGGTTACGGGTGAAACAGAAAATATAAAGTATGAAAAGTTTTACCTTTTCAAAAAGGCAAGATGAGACACGCAATCATGAATTTTGCCTTTCAATTTTCAATACACAATGTAGAAAATTCTAAAGATATACCTACTATATTATACTATACATCATTGTGCATATGCGATATGTGGTATGATATTATTGACAGGTTGTACTACTTTTGTATTCTATGTATATGTAGTTATCTACAATTTACCGAGGTGCAGGTATTGTTACTTGTAACGTGCACAATAAATATTTTCATCCTCGTTAATAGTTACAACTGTATTGTGTATTAGGTATTTTTTCAACATGTGTTACTTATTTTTCCAAAGCTGTTGTATGGTGTATCTAGTTTGATACCATGTGTACATCGTGTACATTGCGTACTATTTACTATTACTAGGTCTGGATTCTCGATTCTGGATATGAAGGGTTTTATCTGTACTGTGCACACATGAAGCGTAAATTACACGATATGGATAACTGATAGATAAATTAACAGATAATAAAAGATAAGGACCGATACATCCAAGTTGTTAAAAACAAGGCAGAAAATATGATAATGCTGCATCAGGCTCGGTTTTCCTGCACGCTCCAAAAATATTTTTTGAATTTGAGGATTAGGCGATAAACATTAAACAATTAAGCAACCTTTTTTTTTATTTTTACACCCATTTTCCAACCTGGTGTTTTTTCCTTGTAGTTGAGTGGTGGCTGATGTCTGAATTCCACTCAAGATTCGAGATACACGCCATTTTCTATTATGCAATGAGTTCATTTTCAACCATTTAAATAGTTGGTGGTCTTTTTTAGCTCCGCTATTTTCTTTAAATTGTGCCCTTAGGCTCATACTATATACAACTAAAGGATCGTGATAACTGAGGGTCGAGAATACTTCAATTATCATAAACAATTTTATTCCTCTTTGCTCAATAATTCGATAAATATCCGTGAGCGGAAAATGCCGAAAGAGTTCCTAAATAAAGAGTATTCTCGGCTATTCGCTTGGTTAAATACACTAATCACAAATATTGAAAACCCCTTTAGAAATGCATTCCTTAATCGAAAGCAAAGAAACCTTTATTTTACCAAAACTGCAGTCCAAAAATTCCAAAACTTCAAAAAAGATGTAGCGTGCTGTCAAAGAGATTAAAACAGTCTATACGAAAAGATGATTCTCGTTCATCAAGAGTTCAATTTTCTGTCGATTACGGATTCCGAATTAGCTTAATTTAAAATCGATAGCTAGATAAAGGAATCCAAATAAAAACAGCAACATGCAAGTCAGACACCACTTGAGAATCATTCGACGAACATTATTCGAGTGAAACGGCGTAAACGGCGTAAAGGGTGTGGCGACTCATTTTCATGACAGTTCTATCTGTTGAAATTCTACAAGTCGAAAACGAAGAGACAGCGTAATATTGCCGTAATTGAAAGGAAATTCTTTGTAAAATAGTGAATTCATCTCGTCTTTAGTGAATACATTTTTTGTAGGTTGGAACAAAATGTCTGCGGATTTTTCTACTGAACTGGAGATTCAGTGCACTAGTTCTTATTTGATAAAAATACAGCAAAATGTCATCTTTTATACACTTGCAAATCTGAAATTTTTATATCCGCTAACTATACCTTTGATTCTTTTACCACGTACACATGCGCTCTCTGGTCTTCGTAACACTTTTGCTTGTCACATTTTTTTCATCCTCCATGCGGAATACGGAATACGACCGGATGACACTGTTTGACTAAGGAAAAAATTACTTTCGATCCATCGTATGTATTCGGTCACGCATGGAGAATGGAGAATCGAGATGGTCAGAGTAAAAGCCTGCCTCTTGCTTGGAAGATCCATCAAACATGTGCCTTCTGCCAAGTTCTTATTGTTATCTTTCGGTTTCGAATTAACTAAATGTGTTTTTTTATTCATATTGAAATCATATTGAGTCCTTTGGACTGAATTTTTATGGAAATGAGCATACAGAAAAGTCATGCAATTTTCATGCACTCTGCCTCCTGTTCCATGTAAATTAGGAAAAGGGTTAAACGTTTCTTGTAAGAAAATTTGAATCTATTATTATACATTTAATAATACAAAAAAAAGGAAAAGCCATATGTCGATCTTTGAAATGTCTTTGTTTGTAGTTTGTAGTTTATACTTTATGCTCTATATTTTATTGTATTAAAAAATAAGCCCGCTATTTACCTTTTAGTAATTATGATACAGAAATATCGTACAAAAAAATTAACTATTTACTTTTGCTGAAAGTAATGAAAAAACAGGAAGAATTTTTATAATTTAGAAAATGATCCAGTTGTTATAGATTGTTTCTTAAACTCTGTCTTCAGTCTTCGGTCTTAGTTATACACGTAAAATGACAACTCAGGCTGAGAAGGAACTGACAAAGTGATATCTAGTTTCTAGTTGCGACAGTGACAATAATTGCTTATTGAAGGTCTGAACGTTTATGCGTAATATTCCTTCGTGTTTATGGACCGTAATTTGTTCAATTGTTGATAAATACAGTAATTATTATTCCTATTGTTTTGGTGATACCTATTTGCCTATAGCTGTCTAATTGAGACTGAAATATTGAAATATCATACATCATGCATGTATGTAAATATAAAACGGATCTCAAAACGTTTAAAGGAGGAGCATAGATATTAGATACTACATTAACAAAGATTTCTACGTATTTTCTATTTACGCTTATGAGTTTTGAGTTTTGAGTTATGACAGACAATACAACACAAACTACTTGTTCCAGGGACAAGTCTGCATCAGCTATCAGCCCGAAATATTATGTATTATGTTCTGCTGCTTAGCTGTGTAATTTTTCAGTTTTAATTCACAATCAGCCCGTCTTTTTCTTAACCATAAAGTATAATAAAGCTAAATACACACAGCGGAGAGAATAGGGTCTCGTGGTCTAAAACAGAAACTTAAAAAATTCAATATGAAAATGAATATGTTGTATACTGTGTGCTCTTTTATATAAGCATGATAAAAAAGGGGCAGCATTTAATTTAATGGATTACTAAAAGCTGCACATGACACAATACATTTGATTACTTTTATTTATTGTGAATTATATACATTATACATTATACAACAAAACCGATTAATGCCAGTATTCATCTATTTTTCATGGCGACCCACATTTCTTTTGTACTACTTTACGATGACGATGGCGATGACAACGAGAACGACACTCCAGTTATTGACTTTTCTCATCAATGAAACGCAAAGCAAAATTGCTGTGCAAATAGCAAGAAAAGTCATAATAACTATTATTATTCTCCAAGTACCACATCATGTTTGTATGGATGTATGTACAATGTACAATCTACATATGTTTTTTTATGCATTTTACAACAGCTCCCCCAAATGTGACAAAGACCGTGTTTAACTGATCTCTACAAAATTACAAAATTCTGAAAAAGAGCCAAATCGTGGTGAAACGAGACAATTCATGTAAAACAAAAAGGAGTAGCCGTTTACAAGGTTACCCCAACACTTTATTAATTATTTTTATACAAGTTACATGAAATGAAAAATACTGTACAATATTTACAACTTAAAAGTAAAAAGTACGGTGGGATCAATACACGAAAATTAACGGTAGAGACTAATGTCATTTTATAAATGTGTTACATATTTTATATTATTATAATAATATTATTATATTTTGTTATACATACGCAGTACATGTGCGATGTGCGCATTGTCGATTGTTCTACAAGCTCAAAGCTCACCAAGCACGTACTAATATTATTTGTTCATGTAAAGCATAAACTGAGAATATCTTTTTAATTTAGTAATAATTACCGTCGTTAGCAATTGTTTGTTTGGATTTACGTTTAATTTTTTTTATCGCACACAGTACATATGGCAAACGTGTGTGTGCACTTACCACTTACATATGTATAATGTATAATTTGGCTCATAACAAGTTTGTCAAAACATGATTTTTATTGCTAGTAAATATGAACATAAACTCCATTAAAAAATCCAACACAAATAACAACAACAGGATTCGATACTTCGAATTTCAAGCGGCGGACATCCTCAATTTTGTCTTTGTGAAATAAAAATGTGTAGATTTGTAAAATAAATGTACTCATATGTATATTAATGGTAAATCAAAAATGATGTGACATTGTTTTCTACCTAGATGATCCACATGTACGACATTTATAAATCTTTGAACATTGTGCATTGTACGTTTATCCGTTGTCCATAGTCCATAGTCTACAGATGTACAACATGCTTACTGTTGAGTATTTAGTATTGAGTACTGAGTACTGACCGAAGACTAAAAATTATACTCGCGAGAAAAAATACGCTGGAAACGATTTTAATTTGTTGATTATCCATCCTCTTGCCCCATAGCCCATAGTTATAACAATAACCTTGAAGAAAATCATAATATGTATGTACATAAAATTTAATATAATATATTTCCTTCTTCTGCTAGATACCAAATACCAGATACCAGATATTCAGTTCCAAGAAAAACTTGTGTACTAATAAGCAGCCTTTTTGCCTCTGCCATGAAACAAGTACAAAGTACAGTGTACAGTATGCAGTGTGTAGTGTGTAGTAATAATAAAAGATAATAAATATAAAAGGCCCTTTTAATTCTTAGATTGAGTAAAGTTTACACAAAGTCGGGGCTGAAATAAAGTGTATGTGCATCAAGATTTCAAAATACAGGTAGGGTAATGTGTACATTGTGCATTCTACATTCCATATGCGTACATTGTCGGGATTGTAAGAAAAAGATCTATTTTTGGCATGTTAACTTCACCTTGCCCTTTGCCGCGCTAGCCTGTGGCTTGTATCTTGTATCTTGTAGCCCTTAGACCCTTTGTCTCCCTTTACTTCTTTTGGTCATGATCTACAAAATAACAAACATTATGTGTCAGAGGAAAACGTTCTGCCATTGGCTCTGCAACCCTTAATTTCCATCTATTTCTACAACTAAAAATAATAGTGGTTCATAACTCATAACCTTTTAACAATTCTATCACAAGCATTAAACACATTATAGCACATTGTTTGATTCACACTAAAAGAGCATAAGAAAATTTTGAGCATTGACCCTGCAGAAAATAACTAAAATGTAAATCCAAAAACAGAAATCCTTTCGAGGAATTCTTTTTCTCCATCGAGGTTGAGTCATGCTCAATTTTCTGCTGCCACTGTTATTTCTACGTTATATGAACGTTTTTAGAAGCACAGTTTATGTTTTATTGCATGTCCCAAGCTCCAAAATAAATCCGATCATATTCCGTTTCATATTTCGGACATTGCACCATCAGCCTATGTATATATGTATATATGTGCATGTGTTATTTGCTCACTCCTCAATTTAACTACCAGATCGAATCAAACAAGTCAAAGTAAGGGAAATTTGAGAATGGAAAAATTGATTATCAGCTCTTTTTGTTAAGTATATCTACATCAAGTATATTTATTTATGAAAACATAAAGTAGACAAACTGGTTTTAAACGTGATCTAAAATTAAAAATAGGTATTA
>JAQGBH010008004.1:0-10271 GCA_034698265.1 Sminthurinus aureus | reverse complement strand
CGTTTGGTTGTCATAGCACTTAAAAATTAAACGATTATACGTTTTGCTTTGTAAACTAAATGCTCGTTTCATGGTCATGACTCATGACATATCAGATTTCAGGGAAAAGCGATGGATTCAGCAGGATGAAATTTCAATCTTCGTGCTTTTCGCATGTTTTAAATATTTCACCTAAACCATTCTATTTGCAGTATTTCACGTTTAAATTTTTTACTTTCTGCCTTTCAACTTTCCCGTTTTACAACAAATTTCCGAGGGTTCAAGTTTTAAACGCTACAAATCTAAATGGAAAATTTTGCGTTCTCTGGAAACCGTCAAATACTGACTTGTGAGTCTCTTGTGAATTTCGAAAAACCATGTCCGTTCTGTGTACGAAAAAAGACTGATTCACATTTGCTTTTCTTTGCTATAAAAAATTAATGGATTATTCTGTGTACCTTTCCCTTTCTAAATTGGAACGTCGTCATGACATTTCAAGCCAAAGAAAAACGGTTCGAAAGGATGAAATTATAGATTACAGTTTGAATGTTTTTTTTTTAGTTTTAAAATTTTTTGGAATAGTTTCTATGTAAATACAAAATACGAGACACACACTAGAAAGTAAAACTTACACATGCATCACAACACAGTCACACACACACATGTTTTCAACATTTATACTAAAATGGTGAGAAAATTGCTAAAATAACTTGCTGCTTAAATGTTAAATCACATGATTCCTTGTGATTTTTTACTCGTTTGTCATTTGTCATTTGGCACATACATGAAAAAAATTAGAAATTTGCAGAATTTTCATCGTTCTCCTGAAAGGTGGTTGATTCAAAATCACATCAAAACGTTGACGGAGCGTTTAAATATTGAATTGAATATGAATAATATTTTAGGTATTTTTATCTTGTGGAAGCAAAATTGCCTACTGATTTTGATTACTAAGGTACAAAGGTCTTGCACAACACTGAATCTGAATTGAGCAGGGATTATTTGCATACATGTCCTTCCAAAGAATGTACTTGTGCTGCATTTTGGTGTTAGAACCTGTATAAAAAGCAAACGGCGTCAGAGTCTGCCAAAGCCCGCATAAAACGAGACGTATGTTTTGAATGTTTTGGTCACCAGTCGAATCGGTTCGCACTGGGAATTTCACACACAAAGATAACAATCGCCGACACAGTTTTTAATGCAGAAATATTCGTCCTTGTTTTCTGTACATATTTACAAAAAGGCAGTGGATTATCCAATTCCATTTGGATTTGCGAACATTTATAAACTTTAACTTGTCTGCTGTACTTGACACTTCAAGGTGAAGAATAATAAGAATTTAAAAGACTGGAATGTTTTCTACGGTAGTTTCGTACGGTAGTTTACAGTTACATTCCCATTTACAGAGATTAAACTTTGTCTTCAGAGTTTTTCAAACTTTCATGACTTTAGGAATTTTCAAGAAACCGGCAATGTTTCCGGCAATGTTTCCGTATGCTCTGTCTATTTCAATAAATGTACATAGTAAAAACTTTTGGATCATTTGAGCGCCGCTGTAATTGCCCCTATCTGGACAAGGAAATACTTTGCATACAGATATGAAAATTTTGTCTTGAAAGTACAAAAGTTACTGAAAATGTCGATTCTCGTCTGAATTTTGCAGTTGCTCAAGACTCAACACTCGAGATTTGAGATAGCGAAAACACTTTTTTGTTTCATTGTTGAATTTGTGGGGAAATAAAATTGACTGGAATAAACTGCAACGAATTGTATCAACACACTTTGACATTTCTTCGTTAAAATATGTAGTAATTGTGTATAAAAAACTTGAAGTGGCGTTGAAATCCGTTAAATCATGAATTTCAGCTGTTTTGATTTTGTAAGTAAATCTTTCGCTACTGCTTTTAATTGTTTTATGGTTTGAAAGGTCAATATCAGCTCGTTCAATCCAAGGAAATTTGTACATTTTGATGCTGATTTGCAATTTGGTTATAAAAGTTAAGCGTTTGGACAAGAGTACAAATTTCCTTCCATCGATGATATACTGAATTTTTACACGTACATGTGTGAAGTAGTACGTCCAACGTCCAACCAGTTTGCAAAAGAGACCTTTGATATCTTCGTCACGGTTGATGCAGTCGGAATGGGTGCGAAAAGGAAACGGCGTCCAAGTTTTCCAAATGCCACGTAAAACTGGGATAAAATTCAATAAAATGTTGTACAATTTGGACACCGGGTAAATCATTTACGGTTTGCAAGTGGGGTCGTAGAACGCAAGATCCCAAGTTTTTCTCGCATTTGATGAAAAACAACTCGTCCATGTTGGCTTTGCAAAGCTTTTACAAACGAATGATGAAGACCATGACGAAAAAAGAGTTCAAGGACATCCACTTTAATTTCAGTGTCAATGGAACAGTGTAGTTGACATTTGTATTCCCATTTACACAGGTTACACTTTGCCTTTAAATTTTAAACTTTCAGAACCTTAAACATTTGCTGGGAACACTGCCGGCAATATTCCCGGCAATGTTTCCGTATTTTTTTTTATGAAAATAAATGTAGAGACAAATTCAGAGTTTCAAGTCTCATACTTTTTAAGCCATGAGCATTGAAAATTGAAATGGAGCAAATTGAAAATGAAATGTTTTGTATCATTTTAACGCCGCTTGAGTTTATTCTTGTCCCTGAAAAGACAAAAGGGGCCTAGTTTATTTGTGCCAATATAATCTGTAAACAAAATTGCGAAAGCCAATGCGTTCACTATGACAAAAACAAACAAGTGTTGCGTTTCATTTCAGAGTTCAGTAATTCAACTTTAAGCAGAATCAGTTCTGTATTCAACAATAAAATCATAATCAAAATTACAATTATAATTACAAATTCAAATCTCCTCACTTGATATCATATGCAAAACAACATCCATCCGCTCATTAACAATTATCGCAAAATCATTCACTTACAAGCACAAGCACAATCTCGCTTTAAGTTCTTGTACAGAAAAAACCCCACAACATTCTACGTAAACACAAAATGCAAGACACACACTATGAATAACACATGCATCACATCACATCACATACCGTACATGTAGTTCAACAATCAGCATTCATCCGCTTACTAACAGTTATCACACTTTTAAATAAATACACAATACACCATAAAAATGTTAGAAAACAAGGGAAATTAATGTGATAATATTTTGAATTTGTCTCAGGATGTGGAAAAGCTGAAGAGCGATTGATTTCAGCGAAGGAATTGACGGCGCATTCTCTAGAAAATGTCGAATGTCGAGTCTCATGTGGACTTTGCAATGGCACGGGATTGCGATCAACAGGTGTTTTATTTCATTACTGAATTTTTGACCAAGTAAAATAGAGTAGAATCTAGAATAAAGTTACTACGAAAAATGTCGAACTAACTACTAGTACTATACGCAAAATGCAGCATCAACTGTCTCAAAATTATGAAACGGCGTTTAAATCTAGCATAAAATCCTTTTCATGTCTCGTATGAATTTCTCTTGTCCTTTTTATCCACAGACACAAATAAAAAACAAAAACAAAACAATGTTCCTAAATGATTTTCCTTGTCACTTGTTTCTTGTCCCTTGTCACTTGACATTTGAAATTTGACATTTGTCATTTGCCATTTGTCACGGGGTCATTCCACCTGAAAATACGTGTGTATTTAGCTGCACACTGTAAACTGCACACTTCAGACTGCAGATTGAACACTGAACAAGCACATTTTTTATTATAAAATCTCGTGTCATAAATGTCATAACCTGTCTCGTTTCGTGTCTCTTGTCTTTTGCATCTTTTACATCTTTTACATGTTCTACATTTGTTCTGTTCTGGTGTTCTTGTTCTCTTGTTTTTTTTGTTTTGCATATTCAATGAGTGTAAAATTACACCATTTTCCTTTCCTCCTCCTCAAACGAGTCTCATTCTCATTCACTCGTGTTTGGCTTGGTTTGGTTTGGCTTGTTCTTGTCAACTCTCTTTCCACTTTGCTCGTGTGTTTCGTTGGGCACTGAGATTCTTGATTCTTGATTCTTGGTTCTTGAATCTAGAAAAGGAGAGAAACAGCATTTGATTTTTTCATGTTATTGCCATGCAGTGCATTGCATTTCCACTTTGTTACTTCATTTTTCTATTACATGATACAAATTACGTGTTTCTATTACGAGCAAAGACCACAAGAATAACATCAAACATCAAATGGGAAGATAAATAAAGTAAACAAGTTTCACTTTCATCCCTTTCCTTTTCCTTTTATTTCCATCTTATCCAATAAATCGCTCACAGTTCAAACCTCAAAATTGCATTCTCTTGCACTTTGCGCTCTATGTTTTATTGGTCACCAGCTTCAACAATAATAATTATTTGACCGCTTGACGTTGACTCTTGACTCTTGACTTTTGAATTCTTGACTCTTGACTTGTTGACGTTTGAATTCTAAGGATATGAAATTGACTTGACCGGATTTGAGAATTGAGAGGAAGCAGCTGTCATTTTTCACTCATTATTTATTTATGATCAAAATCCACAAATGATGAATGGCTTTTCCACAACAACAAGACAATTCATTGTACATGCAAATTAAATGACATTTCTCATTTCCCACACCGCATAAATGAATGAATGATTCTAGAATCTTGAGGTTGTAATTTGATTTTGTTTTTGATTATTGATCATTAGGCTTCAATTCCAATGATAATTCATCCGTAATTACAGGGGAAGATTCTGCACAGATTTCCGTACACAAACATCCATCATTATGGTTTATGGTTTATTGTACTTCCATTTTCCATCTTCTTTCTTCTCTATGATGGTTGGTGTTTGATAATGCAATAAAAGGGATTGCGGATCGCTATGCGAAAATAATTTGGTGGTAATTGCAGAGTACAGAGTGCAGATTGAAGAGTGCAAAGTTGAGTAAAGTTGAGTTGAGTGCGGAGGAAGATTGCGATGATAATGACTTTAATGGAAACTTGTGTGAAACTTGTGGCTTGTCCTTTCCAAGATCAACATGATAATTTTACAACTATTTTCTATATACATACGACTACGAATACGAGCAAAACACACCGTACACAGTACACAATACACAATAAGCAAAGGAGATACGCTGTGTAGTGTGTGGTGTGTACTTTAGAAGCAAGAGAAGCGAGGAGACGAGTTCAACCAGTTTTTCCTCATTTCTCTTCCACTCAACTGAATTGAGCTAAGCCGCGTCGAGCGTCGAGCTCTTCTGTCTTTTCTTCATCAATCACCTGCATAAATGAATGTGTATGCTGTATTTTGTATTTGTGTGTTGTATTTTGTACTGCTCTGAGATGTCAATTGCTAGATTGCTCGATCGCTCCTCGTGGCTGATGGAAATAATAATGATAACTGAGCCAATAGCAAGAGCAATATCAAAACAACAAGTAACAAGTATTATGCATTACGCATTCATTCATTCACTTCGCCTTTCAGTCAAAAAACTTGATTTTGTTTTCAACTCCAACTTAAAAACTCGTCTTGAGCACAAAACGAGTCAATGGATTTTCTATTTCTATTTTCATTCTCTCTCTCTCTCTCTCTTTGTCTTTGTACTTCGCACAAATGGAAATGCATAACACAGGTCGAGTGTCTTTTTCTCCCCTTTTCCCTCTCACACAACAAAACATGAACAGGAATATGAAAATGACAGCATATTCCAACGTAATATAATGTAACGTAACGTAATGTGGAGTGAGTGGAAGAGTTACATATGATTTTATATAAGCTCCGGCGTAATCCACAAGTCAAGTCATTTTACAACTCACCCTCACAACAACAACAACAGCAAACGTTGATAATTTTTGTAAGTCAATTATTAAATTGGAAATCTGAAATTGGAAACAAATTGCAAAGTTCTACACTTTTACTTTTGTTTTTTGTTTTTTCTGTGCTTTTTCACTTGTGTAATTTTTTGTGAGCAATTTTATCCTGTTTTGATTTTTTGTTTCTCAGTTTTGAGTTTTGAGTTTTGGATTTAGAGTTTTGTGCACAGAAGTTTGAAATTTTATGGAATTTTTGGAATTTTACATTAAACTCGTTGGTTGGTTTTTGTGACTAATTAGAAATTTCTGAGATTTGGAATTTGAGATTGTAAATTAAATATTACAATTTTATGTGAACTGTGAACTGTGAATTAAATTGAGGCAAAAAATTGAATTGGTGTTTTGTGCAAAACTGTGAAAGTGTCCCGGGATAAAAAAAACTAATTTCGTTTCGTTTTCTGTACTTTACAGGAAATTTCTTTGTTTTTTTTCTCAAATAAAGGACTTTCTATAAAAAAAAGTCCGAAGATGAACCGAAAACTTTTAGTCCTCACAATTTGTCTCATTGGCGTCAAATTGTCATTGGCAACTGAATTGGAATCTGAACCCACTCTGCAAAATGTGGAAGAAATTGTTGAGATTTTCCCCCAGGATTTTCAACATCGGTCAGAAGGTTCCAACTTGAACTATCTTCCCAGAAATCCAATCCCGCGAGTGTCCAACTGGCTCCAGCGGATCATCTACGACTCGGATATTGAACTTCCCGGAAGTCGCAGTTTCAACTTCCTCAATCGTCTCAGTCGAAGTCTGAATCGACGAAATCCGTTCGCTTCCAAGCCAAAATATCAGGCGGCAAATCCAAATGGACATCCAAGCCAAAGTCAAAGCCAAAGTCAGCAGCTTCCCGTTGACCTGGAAAGTGATCCCGAGTATTTGGAATCTTATAATGATGAGGAACTTTACGCTCCCAGCAATTCTAAAAAATATCCCAGTTCAAGCGGAAGCTCCAAGGGAAAACATCAATATCAAAATCAATATCAGAGCAACGCCATTCCAATAAATTGGGGCGAGAAAACTCACTATCCAAATTGCGGGATGGACTACACCAAGTTCGACCAACGATGTTGTTGGGAGGAGGAAAATTACATGCGGACGCAGGTGAAGAAAGAGGAGGAAATGGGATACGTCGTGGATGCTTCTTCTTACTATTGGGATGAAAATCGTGAAAGATGTATGAAAAAACTCGAAGATTCTTGACTCTTGATTTTTGATTGATTCACAATTTGCATTAAAAATTCTGTACTTAAAATGACTTTTTAAATAGAAATAATGTCATTTTTGTGGTGTGTTCTTTGCGATGCAGGTTTGAAATCGGTGGCTGAGACTCCGATGGCTCTGATGACGGACATTGAAGATCAGCGTGTTTGTAAAAAGAGACCCGACTGCATGTGGTTTGCGGACAGCGGAACTTGTCAGTGCAATCCGGAATATGTCGGCAAACGTAAGACAAGACAGAAATTTGAAATACAAATAAAATTCTATTGTATTTTGCCCTTGGAATTATGAATATTGAAATTTGAATCATAACTGATTTTAATTGAATTTTGACTTGATTTTTAACAGGAGTTTACCGCGGCTCATCCTACAAAATTTACCAACCGCGTGGACGCTGGTAAAATTACAGTATTTTTGGTGGGTAGTGAATGCAGCTATTTTAATTGTGCTTACGTGTGTGGTCCAGTTTGGTGTGTGCCAAATGCCAAATGCCAAGAGTCAAAGAAAAATGAGCCAAAATCACATCAAACAAAGAATAGGATTTTTTTCTTGTTTTTCGTATTTGTATTTTTTTGCGCATCGCCTTTGTTGTCTTTTGTCTGTTTTATTTATCTTATTTTTTCTTCCTGCTTTTGTTGTACTTTGTGTTGAAGAGAAAAGAGAAAACCTGAGTGTGATTTTTCTCGCCTTTTTTACGTTATGATTAAAAAATTGTGGATGTGAACGTGAATAAGCGGATGAATGTGTAATTTGTATTTTCCATTTTTTATGTGCGTATTGTATTTTGTGTTTAAAGAACAACTCTTGTGGAGTTTTCTCTATAGAAGAAATTAAAGCGTGATTTTGCTTGTGATTGTGTGTGAATGATTTTTGTGATAAGTGTTAATAAGCGGATGAATGTTGTTTTTTGTATGATGTCTTGTGATTTGACGAGATTTGAATTTTTAATTGTGATTTTGATGTAGATTTTGATTGTATTGTTGAATACAGAACTGATTGTTATTAAAGTTGAATGACTGAAATGAATTATTATGCAGATGTCTAACTTTGTAATTTATGCATAAATTCACTCAGTAACTTTGTAATTTTTCAACACATTATCCCAACATTTTGGAAACTACGGAGCTTCGTCTTTCCAGGGACTTGAATAGTTTTAAGCGGCGTTCAAATGGTGCAAAATATTTCATTTTGACTTTCGATGCTCAAAAAGTTTGAGTCTTGAAACTCGAGACTGCATTTGTCTCTACATTTATTTTCATAAACATAGCATAGTGAAACATTGCCGGGAATATTTCCAGCTCCCAGAAAATTACTAAGGCCATGAAAGTTTAACGGTGAAGTGTTAATTGTAAATGCTAATAAAAATAAAATGGGATATTTTGTAACAAATGTGAGTTTTTATCACAAAAATATGCTGCTTTGTTGTTTTTTACATGAACCTTGTTGTCTGCCATTTGCATAACATATAAAACAAATAAGTAATAAAACATACATAATGTAAGCACAATTTTTCTATTTTATTGCAAATTTTTCCAAAATGAGTTTTTTAATTTTTGGTTGAAGAACGCCAAGGAAACACATTTAGTTATGAATAAAGACGTTATGTTTAATAACTAAAGATTACATTAATTGTGTTGTAAAATATTTACGTGTGTACCAATTGCATAAAACAAGCTGAATTCCCACGTAACACAAACAAACGGCCATAATTAAATTACTATCAAAAACTGAACCAAATCAATGTTTGACTACCAAATTCAATAAAAATGAAACATTGTTTAAATTGTTTCAAAAGATTGGAATAATTATAATGTATTATCAACAAAAAAAACAAATATCTTTCAAAGTAGGAACTTTGAACTGACCCAGGAGCGGAACATCCAGAGTATCCTTTCCCGTAAGTCCCTTAAGTACACCCCCAGGGGCGAGAAAGCTGAAACAAAGAAAAAGAAATTTTGTATGAGGACAACTTTAATGACATTTAACAATGTTTTAGGTCTTTTTACTATAATCAGTAGTTTACACAATTTGTCAAAGCTATAGTGGCTATAGCATAGGCTATTTTGTAAAATATTTTTTCCCAGTAGTCAGTCCAAAGCGGCTTTAGAAAATGGTTTAATTCGTATTTTTAAATAGTAGAATTTTTGTTACTATGGCCATAATTAAAATAAAAATAAAATCGCGCTGCTTGGAAAAGTTTAATCTATATTAGCCAAATATTGTGTCATATTTTTATTTGTATATGTTTTCCCTCCTGTCTAATTTACTAGCATCATACTTAATTAGTATATTTCTTTGTAGCTTAACACTGGCCGGAGGAAGCAAGATCAATACATCGACTGGGATCTGTAAAAGGTATAAGGTAAGGTAAAGGTAAGGACTTAACTATAGTTAAACTATAGGAAGGATCAAATCATCCTAGTATACAAAAGTCTAGATAGCAACCTTTCGCAGATACCAGTTGAAACTCGGAAATTAGTTGCCACAAAAAAACAGAGTCGTAGTTGCCGTTATCACCATGGTAAATTACATTACTTACCCCAAAGGCTGAGTGACCCATGGAAGCTTGGAAGGTTCCTCTTGCCTACTTGTGGCAGCCAAAGCGTCATGTATTTTCTGCTGATGAATTCTTCTTTTCTCTTCTCGAAGTTCCCTCTCTTTTTTCTCCCACTCCCTTCGGTTTGCTTCATTTTCCTGTTGTTTTCTAGCCCATTCCCTTTGCTCCGCTGCATGTTGCTCCTTTTGCCTCCTTGTGGCCGACAAAGCTGCATCTATTTTCTGCTGATTAATTCTTCTTTCCTCTTCTCTCGCTCTTTCCTCCTCTTTTTTGACCACTTGGTCCAGGATCTTTGAAAGCTGGCTGATTTTATCCTGGAGAAGTTGAAGCATCTTATTTAGAGAATCCAGCCATTCCAATGGTTTAAATGGAGATGCTTCATTACCAATTGGGTCAAAGAGGTTAATTTCACCATACTTTTGATTTAGTTTTGTCCACAGTGATGACATTGTTGTTGTTGTGGTTATTGTCGTTGAGTCCCGACCCAAATCAAAATCAGATATTAGAGGAAGGATGGGATTTGAAAAATCGCGGAGGGTGCGAGCTTTTCTCAATGAATTAATTGCGAGGGAGAGTTTGTTGTAACGACTAGCGAGATTGTCAATAAGTTGTTGCACTTGGTTTTTCTTTATTGGTGTTGCTGTTGTTGTA
>JAQGBH010008003.1:0-10272 GCA_034698265.1 Sminthurinus aureus | reverse complement strand
AAATACGGATAGTAAAAACAAATTCGGTTTTGTAATTTGTAAATAGTCCAAATAATATTGTAAATTGTAATAGCAGAACGTATTTACGACCTAAAGTATTACAAGTGCATATTTCATATCATGTTATTTTCTTTATATTGTGATGATATTGGTATTGGTATGTTCTAGCACAAAAGACATCTCAAAGCTCAAAGGATATCGTACATTGCATATCCAATTTGAACAACCATCTCACGTACGACGATATAAATGTTTTGACACCACATTAATTTATGACGATGAAGGATGAGGATGATCTACCATAGACCATAGAAACAGCCAAAACCACATCCACAGTCATATCATTCGTTTCGCCTCGTCAATTTCTCCAGCCTCTCATAAATCTATGTGCATAAATAGTAAATAGTAAATGTCTAACTCTTTTGTCTATAGTCTATAGTCTTCGATCTTCGCAGACGTAGATACTAGATAGTAGATACACACTGGATGTTGAATGTATCGTTTTGTTAGAATCTAGAACTAAACTAGCAGCGACAAAGGATCAACTTGTGACTTTTGACTTTTGACTACATACGAGATACGAGCTGTAGAGTCTAGAATGAAGAATGAATGAGGACTGAGTGATGCAGCTTGTCTATTAATTTTGCTATGATGTCTGTCTGTCTATCCAGCATCCAGTATCCAGATATTTTCTGTGCTGTGTATGACAGTCAGGTTTAACTTTTTTTCCTTCCACTTTTCTTCTTCCTTCGGCATTCAATCAACATCAATATCAGTAGCAGTATCAGTATCAAACGCATCAACATGAACATTAGCAGTCGGCAGATCGAGAATCGAGGATCGAGACAGTCATCATATTATTTATTTCAAATGTACAAAACACAAAATATAAAATTGAAATGCACGTACATTTATTTGTATGTTTGTTGGGACGAGTGTCGAATCTCCAGTTTCGAGTTTCGAGTCTCGAGTCTTGAGTCTCAAGTGTAGAGTGTGGAGTCATAACCACCCAGGAATATTTATTTGATTCTTGATCCATAATCCTGTCTCTTCTGTCTGTCTCCTGTCTCGTAAATTTTTGGAAGAGCCGAGCACAGGTGTGCATTCCCATTTTTGTGCAGGCGTATGTAAATAGTAAACAGACCTAAATAAATAACAAGTATTTGCATAGAAGAGAAAAGATGGGAAGATCAAGAATCAAATATCCAACATCCAACAACCAACAAAAAATGTTGAAATGTAAAGGGATTTCACATTTCAAATGAAAATAATACTCACATTCTACACTCTCACACGCTCATAAAAGAAGAATACAAATAAAAATTGCCCGAGAACTTGAAAACCTCAAGACGCAAAACCTTGAAACCTTGAAAATAGATGCAGATGGTCCGAAATGAATGAAAAGTAATAGTTTTATCTTTTATCATGTGTTCCTTGTTTATGATGTGCACATTACACATTGATGACTTTTGCAATAGTTGTTAATTAGTAATCAGTAATCAGCGTTTTTGCACATGGATAAGAAAAAAGATGAAGAATAAAAAAACTTGTTTTAGGATGAACTATATAATACCGATATTTGCTTTGTAATGCAACTAAACTGGTCAGCACATTAGATCTACAACTTAATCAGCCTCAAACACGTGTTTAAAAGTTCAAGTGGCGTTGAAATGAACAAAAAAAAATATCTAAAATGTGAGCTATCGTAAATTTGCTAAATTTTGGATTTGGATTTGGGTCGTGTAAAAAATAGAAAATCCCTGTGAGAAATACCTACTTGAATTCTGTTCGTTATTCGTTATCCTATTTAGATTGTTGATTTGTAAAAAAGGCCCAAAATGATAAATGATAAGCCATTGGATTAAAAAATTAAAACGGTTTTGGGTTTTGATTCTTGATTCTTGTTTGTCTCCTTATAAAAGCTTCAAAATTCAAAATCATAATCTCATCCTTCATAATTATGTCTTGACGATATTTTAATTCTCAAATTTCCACGACCACGGATCTGGAAATTTTCTGTAATTGTGCACTGAACATGAAGCATGAATCGTGAAAAATCGTGAATTATTAATTATTAATAATTAATCGACGAGAGTAGAGTACGTAGAGGAAACCACCTTTGCAATTTGTAATTTGTGCTCTGTATTTCATACTCCGGGATGTTATGAACGAAGAACGACCAACGAGGAGTAATGAGTTATGAGCATTGAGCAATGAGACGCGATGAAAGTTGGAAAGTTGGAAGGTTAGTAAATGAGACGAGTTGGATGTTGGATGTTGGATGTTGGAAGTAGGATGTTAATACGTAATAATAATAGTAATGCCCCATGTCAAAGCCAGCAAACGTCTATTTGTCTGACATGCCTTTTGTTCCTTTTGTAGCTTCTGGTTCGGATTCTGATTCCTGATTCCAAAATGATGATGATTACTCTTTTCTCTTTGCTCTTTACCCTTTACTCTTACACGTGTAGTAGGTTGTTGAACACTAAAGATTGGAGATTGGAGATTGAACATGGCTGTGCCTTTGTCTTGGGTCTTGTGCCTTGTGCCTATTTAGTTTACAAAAAATACATACTCAGTACTCATGCATGTCTTTTATCACAGATCCAGATCTAGATCCAGCTTCGTCTGTGATGTGCTGTGGTCTGAGTCAAAATTCTGGCTTCTGGATTCTAGATTCTTGTAGTCTGGTGATGAGTTTGTATAGGTATATCATTCAATTTACAGCCTGTGGCTTGTTACTTGTGACTTTTGATCCATGATGTGTGATTTTTGTGTTTTGTGGTCTGCGATAGGCAATCCAATCTGCATATATCTGTGAATCAAGCATATCATGATGCATGATGGATCGGTGGCGGAAAAACAGAGACGAAAGGTTGACATCACACATTACACCATGTCATGTACTAGGTACTAGGTATTGGGAATTTGGAACTTGTAACTAGGAGATACATACTGCATAAATGCGTATGTTTTTGGATGGGAAAAGCCAATGCCAATGCCAATTTATTTCCATTTCTATTTCCATCCCAATGCCATCACCATGACTTCCAACATTCAACAAGATCCTAGGAGATTCAATAGAAAAGAGAGATGAGAGGATGAAAAAAATTGAGTTTTTTATATAAATATCTCATTTGAATCCTAATATCAATAGTCACAGTAGTCGTGTAGTCATGTAGAAAAAATATAAATGTTTGTTGGATTCCGATTCCATGTACAATGTACAACGTGCAGTTTAGAGGCATAATATTATCCTTGCACCAGTATCAGAACCAGAACCAGAACCAGGATTTTGTCTCTATTGTATTCACACTCAATTCTCAATATATTCATGCTTTGAATTTTGAATATATTTTATTTCATTGCATTGTATTGTGTATTGTGTATTTTTTATTCTAGTTGGATACTCGAATTTTTTCTTATTCTTTTGTCCCTCTCCATTTTTTCTTGCTATGCCGAAAACGATGAACACGGCACGGTTCAAATACAAATGTAAATGTAAATGTACCGTGTAAAACGTAAAATCCATCAGGTAGATATCAACAAAGTATAAAGTACGAGGTAGAAAATACAAAATACAAAAGACAAAGTGAGCACAACCAAATCCTTTCAACTCTCAACTCTCGATTCTCAACACTCGACACTCAACACTCGACACTCGACATTTAAAAGCTAAATTCAACTGCCAATAAAAACACAACAAATATGTGTAGAAAATGCTCAGTACACAGCAGTAGGTAGATAACTCTACTTTCTACTCTTGACTCTAGAATCTAGAATCTAGTATCTAGTACTTAGAAATAATATTAACGAATCGAGTACAAATTTTACCCTTTGCTTGGATGAATAATGACGAATGAATACTGTGCAAAACGCACAGCCAATAATAATAAAAATAATAATAATAGCAACAAAAGATCGTGTATTGTGTGTGAAATGAAAAGGAGAGGAAAAATGTTGAGATTAAAAATTCCAAAATACATTAATGTATAAGGTGTACCTTAAAAAATTACTACTTTGTACTTTGTACTGACTACATAATAAATTCACTTGTATCTTGTACTTAAATGCTGGTAAATGCTCAAGTCACAACAAATATCAAATATTAAATATTATTAAATCTCGTTACCGTTGACGTTGAATACCGTTAAGTCCGTGAGACTGCTGATATATTATTAAATCTCGATTCTACATTATAGATTTTGGGTTCTTGAAGTTCAATGCTCAATGCTCAACATACATAAATTTACCCATGTTTTGTAGATTGTGTCAGCTTCTTTGAAAAACTCCACAAAGTACCTCGGTACCGAAAACTTTTGCGAAAACTAGAAACTAGAAACTAGGCAATTTACACAGGCGGTTCAAACTAATTCTATTCCAAATATTGGTGTACTGTGTAATTGAAATGGAAAAGTTGTGGTGGATCACAATTAATAATTAATAATGTAAATAATAAATAATAAACAACAAAATGTATCTACAATCTACAGATTAAAACTGGAGAGCTAAACTAAAGTAGTCAAAAGGCAAGAGTCAAGAGTCAAAAGTCAAAGCCAAAGTCAAAGGGAAGTTCTCGTAACTCGCAGATGAACAAATGATAATAATTAATAATTGTGGATTTTCATTCCACAGAAGCCATTTGATCTATAATCTGAATATCAATTTCAATTTCCATTTCTAGTTTGATCAGTTATCAGAATCAGAATCAGAATTTCATTAGCCAGTATCCAGTCACAATTCACATTGCATTACGCATTACACATTACGATACAGTATACAGTCATTTCTCAACCACTACTAATTTTTCCATTTATCACATTTGTTTTACACGTGTAGACTGTAGACATGAATGAGGAATTAGAAATCAGAATCAGAATCAGTTTTCAGGATTAATCAAAGTGTCTATAGTAATTATCTAGTGCAGTTTGTATTATGTAGTTTGGAGCACTCTACAATTTATCGTACATTGTACAAGCAGATTGGATTGCAGGTGATTAAGAATTAAGAATAGAGCTGTCTTTATTATTATTTATTATTTATTGCAATCTCACACATCTTACACATCTTTTATACGTATAACATGTTTTGGTGTAGAGTGTAGCGGTGTAACTCGTAGCTCGCCTTGAAATTTGAATACAAATGGAAATAATTGAAAACCTGGATTCCTGGAGCTTTCCTTTGTACTTTGTTCTTTGTACTGGTATTTTATACATGTTTCACTCGTGTAGATTGTAGATGGTAGATAGTGGATAAAAAGATGGATAGATATGTAAAAGTTTAATATCAAATGGTTAATTAAATGCTCCGTCTGACTGCTGACTGCTGACTTTTGACTTTATTAAATGTGCAGTTCTGTTTCATTGAATTGCAAATGTCCATTGCACAACTAAACCAAACCAAACCAAAGCAAAGGCGAGACTTGAAAAGTCAAAGCTCAAAGTACAAAGCTCAAAGCTCAACACAGAAGCCAGAAGGAAAATTCCTCGTGTTTGTATCATTTACAAAATGAGAGCCTAAAGAACAGAAACCAGAGATCAGAGTTGATTGAGTTAACCGGTGGCGTGAGTCTGCCGGATGGCGGATGGCATTGGACATTGGGCGCTTGATGTTTGGCTGGGTGTTTTCATTCAGTCTGCAGTCTAGAATCTAGAATGTGTAATCTAGGAAATCTATCTACGGTTTAAGATTTAATGTAGTGTAATGGAGAGAGGAGAGTACAAAAGTGTGGAAATGTCTGTTATCCGTTGTCTGTTGTCTTGTGCTTTGTGCCTTGGATCCATCAATCTCCTTGAATCTTGGATGTTGGATGTTGGATCTTCTGTTCAACCTCAATCTCACGCCCAAGTCCAAATCCAACTCCAAGTCAAATCCAAGTCAGCGTCAACGTCAGTGGAAGACGAACTGAGGGTCGGAGTGGACGTGGATTGTGGATTGTGGATGTTAAGTGATGAGATGATGAGTCTTTGATTCGTTCTTAATGTCTGTTGCTGTTGTCTGTTTCCGTTGGTGTAGTTTCTTTCTCTTCTATTCTTTTCCTCCTCTAGCTAAAACTGGAATCTGGAATCTGGAACATTCAGTCTCTATAGAAACAGCAGACAAGATACAAGACACGAGATCCTGTATAAGAGACTGTAGGCTGTAGATTCTACAGTGTAGAATGTAGACAGTCGACAGTAGAAGCTAGAAAAAGATAAAAGAGAGCAGGATTCATGATTTTTGCACTTTTTCCCCATCCTTTTTTTCACCCAGTCACGATTCACGATTCAAGATTCAAGATTCAAGCCTCAAGATTGAAGACTCTGCTAATCTTTTTATTTGTTTCTGTCTCTAATCTGTATCCAAGTTTCTCATCTAGTCTGTACACTGTACACATGCATGGTGTTTTGTAGGTATCCTGTACTTTTTCCTCTGGATAAATGACCAAGTGATGCAGATCCAAAGTACAGAGTACAGACTACAGACTGCACAATTTATATCTGTACTCAGACTCTGAACATTGAACATTGAACATGAATGCATAGTGGAGCTGATATAGGGAATTTCCTATGTAAAACAAGATTACACGGAGCTCGGGGAATTTGTAAACGTCCAAGTCCACGTCCAAGTAAAAAAAAAGAGCAGAAGCTGGAGCTCGAGCTGGATCTGGTTCAGCTCAGCACTGCATGCTGCACGCTCTGCCTCTGACATGTGTCTTTTATACATGTAGAAAATTATCTATAGAAATGTTTACTATCAACTATCAACATGAACCACGTAGAGTATATAGAGTATAGAGTCCAAAATGCACAAACTTGGAACAAAATTCACTGCACTGAGAACTGAGAGTGTACATTGTAGGAAAATGTATTACATGGAAAACGTAAGGAGTAAGGAGGATGATAAAGGAAAGGAAATTATTAGGTAGTGTGTACATTGTACAGTGTACATATTGTATTTAGTATTTTAGTATTTTGGTATAGCCGCCAGGCTCCTTTCCAGTTTATTTGCAAATCCTGGAGGAAAAATGGGCAAAGTTTTTAATCCAAATCCAAAGTTATATCTACCATGTGCATTGTATGTTGTACATTGTATATATTCATGTGTGTCTAGTGTCTAGCCTCTTTATTCTGCGTGCTAGACTCTAGACTCTAGACTTTGCGCTGTAAGTTGTAAATTGTACACTGTACACTGGGGATATTGTAGATTGTGGAGTGTGGAGTGTGGAGGAGCAGACAAATCCTGATATGGATATGGATATGGATATGGATATGGATATGGATATAGATGGATTGCAATGGGAATTGAATTACCTACAGATAAATTAACAACTAGGACGTTGATGAGCAAAGTGAGCATTGAGCAGTGAGACTTGAGTGAGGAAAATCTAATACCAAATACCGAAAGCCAATGCAGTGTGGATTGTGGATGTGGATATCACAATGGAGACTTCAATGTGAATTCACATTCAAGTCTCACTGAAGCAACAGAATAGTAAATGGAGAATGGAGAATGATCCACTTTTGTATGTCTTCTTTCTCTACTCTTTTTCTCCTTATTCTGAAAGGAAAATGGTAGAGAAACATCAAGAATTTTATCAATATCTAACATCTAATGTAAGACAACTTGTCCCACTTTTTTATTTCATAAACATGGACGTGTCGATTGTCGATATTTCTATGTATCGAGAATCTAGAGTCTAGAATCTAGAATCGAGATGAGACTATTCGTTTGATCTCTTTACTATTCACTATTCGCAAAACCGCCACAGAATGGAGAATGTAGAAGACTTGACGTCTGTTTTGGTACATTATTCTTCATTTTATCTGTACATTGTACATTTTGTAAATGTACAATGAACAGATTTCGTACTGTGTGGTGTAGTGTGCTGTAGTATGGTGAGATGTGATGTGTGCTTTGCTTTCAACTTTCCATCTTCCATCTCCTGAATTGGATTCACAGCACGTGGCATGAATGATCTCACATCTCAGATGGAAAAGAGAAAGAAAAGGAAAGAGAGAAAGAGAGAGAAAGGAAGTTCACCGGATTTAACTTTTGGTTCACAATCCCCGAATTCCGGATTCCGATTCCGGATGCTGGGTCACGGTTCTCCTTTCTTTCTTTTCTTTATATCCTTTGATACAGCTACAGTCTACATTCTACATTCTACAGTCTCAGAGTGAAGGCAGAGCACAGGACGGAAAGGTTGAAAGGGGTATTTGATATTTGATATTTGCCATTTGACGTGCCATTACACACTTTGTCAATTGTCAATCCATTACATTATCCACAGTTTTACGGCTATTTTCAATTGTACCTTGTAGCACGTTTTATAAATGGATCTCTTATTGTTTTGTGTTTTTTATTTTGTAAAGAGGGAAAGTGAAATGACATTTTTATAAAAGAATACTGAGAAAAAGCATAAGATTTAATTTTATTGATACCGGTATTATTGAACGTGTAGTTTTTTATTATGTTTCGTAACAAAATGATAATTATTAATTATTTCTGTTTGTAAATATTTCTTCTGTATTTAACAGGTGCTGGTTTTAACGAGACTGGATCTGGACCTGTGACAGGCCATCGGTGCTACGTCTGTTTACCTGGGAATAAAAATTCACAGGAAGCTCTTGACATTTTAAATATTTTCCCCAAAGACATTCATGAATCCATTCCTTTTTGCCGTGCCTTTGCAGAGCATAATGCTCATCAGGTACTTGAACTTTTCAAATTTCAAATAATAACATGTATTTTATATTTTTGTACTAATTTTTTTTATATTATTTGAATTCCATCATACAACTTTTGGTTTCAAGTCTGATATCTAATATCACAAATCAGAAACCAGATTTTGCCAGAGTGCACAACTCAGAATTCAGAATTCATTTGTTTGTAAAGAAATATCTTTAAAAAGTAATTTTGTTTTTGTAACACTGTTCTCTTTTCTCATTTCCATTTCCATTAGTATGAGTTCACGTGTCCTCCGTCGTACACTGGATGTTTACGTCGCGCTCTGGGAGAGAAACGTAAGTTTAAAGTTTACACCACCAAACATCAATATTAGCATTAGTATTATTAGTTTATTAGGAATATCAAAGTTCAAGTAGAAAGTAGATACTAGATACTAGATACACATGGACAATGTAAATATCAGCAGGTTATGGGGGCAGGATGCAGGATACAGTCAAAATCTCTAGAATCTAGAAACTAGAATCTAGACTCTAAAATCTAGATTTTACTGGATTTTACACAGGATTTGCGTATATTCACAATTCAAAATACACAAGCTCTAGTTTTAGTTTTAGTTCTATTTTGGTGGTTCTAATTTTGAGAAAAGACAGAGGAGAGATGAGAGACGAGAGGCAGAGACAGAGACATGGAAATAAAAGAGAAAAAGCAAGAGTTACACTTTCCATTTTACTCAAGTTTACTTAACTTTACTTTTTAGTTTAGTTCACTCTACTTTTCCTACTAAAGTTTTACGATTGACGTGCGAGAATCTTTCCTTTTCTCCTGTTCTTGTTCTTCTGCGTCTTGGTCTTAATCTTCTTGTTCCTTTCTCACTCTGTCGATCTCCTTCTCTTTTCTCCTTTTCTCGGTCTCTGTCTCCTGCCAATCTTTTTGTCTCTGTGAAACTTACACTTTCCCTTCAATCTTCAATATGCTCAATGCTCAATGCTCCGTTCTTGTTTTCTCTGTCTAGCTTCTAGTTTCTAGTCGATCTTCTACTTATCTGTTTCTCTATCAACGTGGACTTGAATCTTGAATCTTGAATAGTGAACAGTTTCAGAGAAGCGTAAACCGAACCGTAAAGTAAAATTTTGAAAAGTATCTATAGCTTTTCTCCTTCTCCTTCTTCATTTTCTTGTCGGAGAAAACTTTCAATTCTTGATTCTCAATTCTTAATCAATATGCATAAGTGGGTAACTCGTACGTTGTACGTAACTTTTTGGTTGGTAACCTTTTCAAAAGAATTTTCTTTTCTGAGAAAAAATACCACGAGACCGGAGACTCGACGAGACTTGCACAAAGCGATAAAATAAAATGAAATAAAATAATCATAATGTCGAATCTAGAATGTCAAACATGGAAAATTGAAGGTTGATTGTCGATCAGACATGAAAACTGAAGTAAGAGAATCCCAATGAAAGCAACGCAGGAGAAAATACGATATCTGCAATCTGCATAGAAAAATAAAAGGAAAACACGAGACAACTTTTGAAATTTCCCTACGAAATTTCCAAGTTGGAATACCGACTTCAATGTGCAATAATAATGATAATCATTATTTTT
>JAQGBH010008002.1:0-10272 GCA_034698265.1 Sminthurinus aureus | reverse complement strand
AAAAAAGTTTTGAGCCACCCCGCGTATTTTACCATAAGAAATTGAATTCATGTACATATTTAAAGAACATGTCTATACTCTTTACATTATACATGTTTCTTATCCCCTCCTAATGCTGCAATTTTTTTCATTTAAAGTGATTGCTCATTACAAAAATTTGTCACTCTCAATACTTTATACTCCACACTACTTATTCTTTTTTACGCTGTCATTTGTCATTTGTAATTTTTAAATTTCAACAAATCTTTACTTTACTCCTTTAGTTCCCGCTGCCTCAAGCTTCAACAAAATGTAAATGTGATGCAAAGGCTGAGAGTTGAGAGAAAGTGGATCGATTGGATGGATTTTTTTCCTTTTGCGAACTGCAAACACAAATAATGCAACACTTAGCACACACAGCAAAGTGGTCACAGCTGACAAGTAGGAAAACATTTGGACTTTGTTTTTTTCTTTAATAAATAAATGTATAAATAAATAAAGGTAGTTCAAGCCACCGACAACCTACAACCTACAACCGACAGTCATGACATAATATAAAATACATTAGACTTTAACATCATATGGCTCAACATTCAATACTCAATGTTCAACAGTTTACTCTTTACTCTCCTTTATCTATTACATAATAATTTTGAAGATTGAAGACATGAAAAAAATTAGCCAAAATATCAGTACACTCATGTTGTCAAAGGCTTAAACTAGGAGTGAAAAGGAAAAAAATGAACATGATTACAAAACTAACACAATATTTTTAGAGCATGGAACATAAAACATGATCAATTTTCTGTGTTCGGATGATTGATATCCCAAGAAAAAAATATGGTGCAATACCTCTGCTGTAGTGTGTAATTTGTACTGTGTACTTTGTGTACACATCAGAATTAGAAAACAAAAAACCATTGCATGAGTCGGTTAGTAGGAAAACTGAATAGAAATATTGTTGTTGGACATTACTGGGAATCGACATGGACATGGACATGGAAATCAGCATCAACATGAAGCATCGAGATACAATAAGAGATTTTGAGAGATTAGTAAAATTATTATGCACCATATACTTGAATATTGAATATGTGTGCATATAGGATATTTGTACTATAAACAAACGTGTTGTGTCATGTTGTTGTTTAGCTATACACTATACAGTAGTATGTGGTACGTAGTTTGTAGTAAAATCAGAGAGATGTAACGTGTGTAAAGGGGACCTTGATTTTCATACCAAGGCCACCGACAAACAAAAAACATGTAGTGTACAGTGATACTATAATGTTTAATGCTGATGTATGGTGTATTGTGTATGCATCCATAATGTGCATATGATGATGAATCTAGTAATCTAGTATCTAGTATCTTGCGTAGTTGTGCATGTTAAGAGATGGAAAAAGAGATTATTTATATTTATACATGTATATAAATTATGTGGGTAAATTATACCGACTCTTATTATTATTATTTTTTCATTTCTTATTCCACACAACTAACTTTTCAATCTGAGTGTGTGTGAGTTTCTGTTTGCATTTGTTTATGTGTATTTATACGTCTTTATCGTCAGGTAAAAGTTTCAGCTTGTATGAGGAAAACTAAACACTAAACACTAAACATGAAGTGAGTAAAGTCAGAGTTTGAGCAAAGTAGATAGATAAGTGCAATGCATCACAACCACAATACACATACATACGCATATACAAAATAGGAAAAGGAGGAAAAGATGAGAATGGAAATGAACATGGGAAAAATACAATAGATAGTACAATGTACAGTATAAAGTAAAGTTCCAGTAAAGATACAGATACGTATGTAATGTAATGATAATATAGTGAATAAGAGCGGCGGGTGGGGCGAATAAAACTTGAAATAAACTTATCGAATCCCTCTTTCTCTATCTTTATCTATCTATCTCTGTCTTTATTTAGGTTTCTACTTTTATATTATATTGGTTTAGTTTAGTATTTCAATTGGAGAATTTTGGTATTAGCGCACGCTGCACAAAATAAATAAGTATACTTTTATATATTTTATTTTATATAAACCATGCATCAGCATCAGCCTCATCCTATCAAAAAACAAACGAAGTCAGTCAGTCAGTGGAAAATAAATAAAAAAATATCACATTTGACAGAAATCACAACCATGCCTATACGAATATACCTTTTGATATCAAATGTAAAATAAAATATCAGGCTGCAGTTTGTTATGGTTACGTATGCACAATGCACAATGTACATTGTACATAGTAGATACTAGATACACAAAATAATATTTCTCCTATCTTTCTCTCTCTCAGGATAAACTTGACATAGGTAATAATATAAAATAGAAAGGACATGCCTACAATAATACTGTGCAGAGAAGAGAAGTAACGAAGAACCAAGGTCTTTTGAATCCTCGAATCTTCCTCGTTCTCTAAATCTCCTTCTGTGCATCAATAATCACGATCATACACCATACATCAACAATGTATAAAATACAGCATTTTCTATTCTCCATTCTCAATTCTGAATACAGCAACACAGTCCACCTTGAAAAAAACCTATAGAAAATATAATAACTAGAACAGGTCTATCTATCTATCTCCGTTATAATACTCTGATTTTGTATCTTATACGCCACCTCTTATTTTAGAGCTTTTGAATTTCAAATGATTCGTACAGTACTCGATACTGGAATACCCACATAATACATCTAATATCTGAATAATATTGTGTACAATCGACAATGTATAATATGCATATTATGCGTATTTGATTTTTATTATTTTTATCATGTTTTATTTCAATATACACTGTAGACTGTACATTGTACATTGAGCACAGGTAGAGTACAAAATACCGTGACGATTTCATGCTATTTTTCAAGGAGCTGTAACCACAAATGAGCGAGGGGGTGTTTACTAGTTATTTATAGGTATGGAGTATGGAGTATGGAGTATAGAGTCTAGATCAGATAGAGTGTGGATCTTGTGCATATAGAGCGTAAAAATGCATAGTGCATATAAATCTATGGGAAAGGTTCATTATAAATAAATTATAGACACATATCAAAGGACAACCTTATAGATATATCTATCAAAATGTACAAAATGACGGTCCATATTCTATGTTCGATATTCTACATGTAAAAAGGTTTATGCAGACAATATTACACCACCGCCAAGTCTCTCTCCAGTCTCCAGTATCAGTTGTCAGGCGACCAGCATTTTTTACTCAAAGGGTTAAATAAAGGGTTGTACACCTCCACTGTCTAATGTCTACGTGAATGCATATGCATGCATTTTAAGTGTACTCATACAGTTCAAAATTTCCCCGTTATCCTCCAATATATCATTACCTTTTCCAACTCTGTACCAAATTATATGTACAATGTACACTTTCCAGGGCACAGGTAGAAATGTTAGATGGAAGTAACATGATACAACTTGAAGCAAGAGCAGTCATATCCTACATATTGATATTATATTTCATCGTCTGCCTTCTAATAAAAAAGAGACCAGAAAACCAACCTAACACATTAGTTTACTAGTGAATATGAAACAAAATCAAAATATGCACTGAACAATTTGTTGCGTGAACAGTTAACAGTGAACCGACAAAAAAATTATGGAAAAGTTGATATTTTCATATTGAAAACGCAGAAAAACACTTTCACTCCATAAACATTGAAAATAAGCAAGAAAAACTGGCCAACTATTTTAAACCGGAAAAATTGCTAGTTTTATTATTTTAGAAAAATTTTGCATTTTTATGAACAATTACTGTACATTAACTTCTCTTTTCAATTTACCTAAATGTTTCTGAAATGTGTCCATTTCCATTTCTATTTCATTGTATTTTAAATTTTAAATCCACACATCAAGTTATCTTTCAGCGGAAAAAACCATGGTAAAATGGTTGTACAACTCATTACTTACTATTTGTATCTATTCACTTGTACATGTATAGGTTTACGGGTATGGGATATGGGAAATTTGATGCATGTATAATGTACGATGTACAAGATGTGGAAACAAGTCATGGTTTTTGGAAAACCGCACCGAAATGATAATGCTCCCTTATCATCAGTTGTCTAGAAACCAGAAACTACAAACTAGAAGAACAAGGGCGATGTGAGAGAAAAATTTCTAGGATATCATGTATGTGAAATTTATACATAGAGTAGGATATGGATGCATAATGCATGTTCCTTGGACAATGTACAATGTACATGCACGTAAAAAGGAGTAAGTTGTAAGTAGGGATACATTATACATAGAGGATAAAGCATGACGAATAAAAAGAGATAGGAGAGAAATGCACAAGCACTAAACTTCTTGAGAGACCAATAAAATAATCCAGTGCGGTGCAGTATAGTGCACTTGCAACTCGCGCGCTCTCTTTCTCCTACAAACCATTTTACTAGGTCATAAAATAAACTTTTCTCTTCCTCTCTCTGGCTCTTATTTTCTCTGTACTTTTTCCTTTCTCCCTCTCGCTTTCAGTCTACAGGATGAGATGTGCTCAAAGTCGTCAGACTACAAACTACAGGCATTGGTTTTTTTCATACAAAATATATCTATCATATCCTATCGAATCGTATTACAACATCGTAAAATGCATCCGTATGTACTTTGTACATGTGCAGATTTTGTACTGTTATCATGTTTCCTCAGTTGTTATGAGACTGGCAAGTCTCATAACATTATACTCTGTCTCTCTTTCACGGTCATTGCTTGCTCTTTCTTTTGTTCCTTGTTCAAGTCCATTTTATCTCTACTTTACTTTCACACAGATGCATATAGGCACATACAAATGTGATGTACATTGTGCATTGGCTTAGTCTGATTGAATTACATACGCTACAAGTTTTGAAACAAGGCAGATCATGAAGTCAAGACGACAAGACGACAATAAGACAAGTGTCTCAAGACTCAAATCTCAAGTCTCAAGCATACATTCAAGACAAAATTCGCAAACTTGGACCATATCAACAGGATCTATTTGAACAAATCAGATTCACAGACAATGAATAGAATATTGCAAAAAGTTTTGCTCCATTCAAGAAACTAAGAAAGCATTGCCATTTGCCAATATAAAATGTATCCATGTCTCAAGTCTCAAGTCTCAAATACAATGCAAAAAAATACAGTGTACAGGCTCGTATTAAGTCTTTTCCCCGTCTTTTCATTTCTCAAACTCCGAGACACATAAAATATTCTTTTATTTTTTGCATTTTACTTGTTATGTCTTGTGTCTTTTTCAAGGTTTTTATCCTTTGTATAAAATTTTACAAAAAAAAAGGAAATCAACTTCCTCCACACTTTTAACAATGTCCCATGATCCAGAAATGAAAGTGCTGTAGTACGAGAAAAATAAACAGAAGGATTCAAGTCTCAAGTTTCAAGTCTCAATTCATCCAGACTTGAGACACTTTGCACTTTTCAAAAAGTAAAAAAAAAACATTATACATTGCACATGTCTAGTAGCCTTGTATGTTGTATGTCATATGTCATATGAATAAATTTTCAAGACTCAAGACACATTCATGTCAATACTCTTTTACTCGTTGAAGAATACATTGAGATTTTCAATTTTCAATGTCTGACAAAAAACTCCAAAATCTATTACCATGTAAAGACAGACAAGTTAAAAAATTCAATATTACATTGTTTACTCTAGCTTCTAGCTAGAACCTAGAACTTTGGTAGTCTCGAGTCTAGAATCTAGGGTCTGTAGTCTGGTGCAAAGAGATGATTCAAAGGATCGGAAAAAAATTATAAGAACCTGAAAGCTACTTTTGACTTTCTACATTCTAGATAGTACACAGTTGGATTTGGATTTTAGGCATCCACTGCTCTGGACTCTGGATGTAGCAAGAGTGAAAAAACAAAGTCAGAGGGAATACCAATGACACGCAGCCAACAGGTGATCTTTTTTCCGTGGTTGTTTTCTTTCACTTTCCATTTCAATTTCTTTACCTCCATTTTTATTCCATGAATCATGAATATAATGTACACATAAAATATCAAACATGCGGCATACTGAATACTGAATATTTAACTCCCGCCAATTTCAAGGAACAGACAAAATAAAAATAAAAGTTTCTCCTGAAACTGGTGAAACATATAAAAAAACTATGCATGTATCTCATTTCTTTTTCATTTTGCATTGTAATATATCTATCTATTAATTTTAACAGGTAACTTGTACATTGTACATTGTACATTGTATCAGCTGTATATTTGGGGCAGACGGTATCAACTCAATATTTTATTTACCGTTATGCTTTTACTTTTCAAAACTTGTGAAAAAAGTAACATTTAAAATTTTTCCGCTTACTTTCCTTCTATTTTCTAGTTACATAACTTCCCTCCTTTCACTGGTTCATTCACAAAAACCTACAGACCCACAACACACAATACACCCCTTGAGAATAACAAAACCCAAGACAAAAACGTTTCTCCTGTGGTAGTACGAGCATCAAGTATGAAAAAGTCACCGAAGGTTGTCAACATTCTTTCCAATATAAAACAAGTAGCGAGTAGAGAATAGAGAGACATAGAACGGAACTTGACACAAAAAATCAACCTGTACTAATAGTAGTATAAACCCAAGTAGCATCATGTATACAACGTACAATGTACAGAAAAAAAGGTAGTGTACAAACTGAACTGAATATGTAATATGTATGTATGTAAAGGTGAGTTTTTTATCTGGAAACAAAACCTTGCCCATCCTCAAGATTCTAGATGCAAACATTCATTTTTTTAGATGACTGTTATGAAGTGGATACATTGTATAAATAAAAAGAAGACTCGCACTACTTTCTTACTTTTTTTCAATATCATTCCGAGCACATCCTTACACATACTAGTAGTTGTAGAAACGCTGTAGGTTGTTCGTTCTTCCTTATAGCAGCACACAAGATATCCATGCATACATGGATTATTATGCATTACGTATTGTACAACTTTTCTAGCAGCACAAAGTAGAGGAAAAACAGTTGGACGCGATGCAGAAACCCAAAGTTTTTATTTAGACAAAAAGTTTCTAGCATTCTAGCAGCACTCCATGACGAATGACGATGTTGCTACGACCACTAAACTGCAAGGTAAGCAGAATAGTAAAATATATAGGAACAATTGATTGCTCACATGTGTACCTTTTTTACACCACGTTTTGAATACTTGTACATTCTAGCTGTCTACATTCTACATGTGTGTACAATATCTAAAACAGGAACAATGCACTTTTCTCATTCCAGTCACAATTGTTTTACTTTTGATTTTTTGACTTGAGCTTTTGACCTCAGATGTGAACATTATCATTCGGATTATTATTATTTACTTGCTCAATGCTCAATCACCGGCATTCATAAATATTTCTAGTTTCTAGTAGTAAATTATTTCATATTTCATATTTTTGTGATTGATAAAAGAAAATTTTACACGAATAGATTCTACTCTTATAATATCTGTACTGCCTCAAATAAATTTTGTTAGCATATGAAACTTTGAGATTTGTATTCTAAACATCTCATGTCAATTTCTCCAAAAAAATTTTATGATTTTTATGGTACGATCCCGTGTTGAATTTTGAAAACATTGTCCCACATTTGAGATTCCACATTCTTTACGCTACACTGATTCAATTTGAATGTTTGTTTTGAATGTCTTGTTTATGTTTTTTATTTATCACGACAAAATTTACACTGCAAATACTAGAATAATTTTTTAGGCCTTGTGTATTCTGTCCCAGTGACAAAAGCACTAAAAAAACTAAACTCTAAACGGTTACATTCAGGAAAAATTATACTATAGAGAAACCTCTACGAGAAAGCCATGTTTTGCAAAATATAACAGATGACCGAACAAGGACCATGGTCATTTTCATTTTCAGTTCTCAATCTTTTCAATACAACATGGAAGACTCTTTGGAAGAAAACGGATTCATTTTTACACCCCGTCAATTCAATTTAGTTCAAGTGACAACAGCATTTTACTGTTTTGTGTCTAGTGTCTAGGAAATATTTGTATGATGTCCTTGACATTTACTCTGAGTTTTTGTTTGTCTGCCTAGCAACAAGCAATAACCTAAAATGCATGAGCATACAAACATTTCAAAAGTAACGCCTTTGCAGTGAAATGTGAATTGTGAAAATTGTGAATTTTGAGTAGCTGTAGTAGCTAAAGACGACGATAGGGCAGAATTTTAGATGGTTTGAGTTTATGAAGGAAAAATAGTGAAACTTGAAATGTCCAGTGTCCAGTGCTGTCCAGTGCTGTCCAGTCTGGATTTAAAGAAGCTGAAAACGTGGACACGTTTTCTCAATGATTAGAGAACTCTGAGAACTGAGAGCTGAGAAGAGGAAAAGATGTACTCCGGAGTCCGGAAGAACCAAATATAAATCAATAACTGTTTTGTGCCATTCCCTGACTTGTTCCTTCCTACCTGTTCCGTAGTTTTGATTCTTTCCCCAAAAAAATTGGTGAAAGGTACTGGTATGTAAACGTATGGAAGTATGCATGTTTACTTTCTAATCTTTCTCCCATAGATTTTTATATAAAATTCTCCATATATTTGAAATATATGGAGGAAAGTGGTACATACCACAAACTACGTACTACATGCTACATACGAGCAACTCAGCGTTTTCCTGCTACCAAAGAGGAAAAGGAAAAGGCGAAAACAGCATGCCTGGTATACAAGTACAAGAAAATCCATGGATTGGAACGGAAGGAAAAGTAAAAGAACCGTGAACTGTATCTTCCTCTTAACAGACTTCAACTTCTACCCCAAGACCCAAGATTCAAGACTGGGCTGTCCCGCGATACATTTTTATATAGTCGCACAATGAACAACGTACAATGTACACATATAAATCTACACCCTTTCTCTTTCTTTGTACTTAATTCAGAAGCCAGAAATCAGAAAATAACAATTTCAACATTCAACCTCAAAACGTAAAAATGTAATCGATATCCGTGTTTTGTGTTTTGTAGCATGTGAAATGTGAATGCGATAACGGAGAACCGATAACATTTAATGAATTGTACATTAAAAAGTGTTTATTTATTGGAAATTTCTTGCAACACTCCACTCTTTACTCTCGATCTATTGTCAATTCTGAAAAAATATGTAATTCCTAGTTACTGTCAATATTGAATGTAGAAATCAGGGGGTGGCAAAGGAAAGTAGATATTGAGAAATCAAAAGCAAGAAAAATTATTAGAACATTTTACATTGTAAATAAGAAAGTGTTGTTCGGTACACATACACATAGATACACATGCACATGGAGACGAATCATGCATCAACTGTATTTTCTCCTGTACTTTTAATTGTATTTGTACAACGAGAAAGATAAAGGATAGACGAGGTAACATTTCAAAAATTTTCCCCGTCTACTCTAAATTCATAACAAGATTTTAGGTGAACATGGAACAAGTTTGTGAACAAGATTTGCTTCCAATGAAAATAATACAATATCTACAACAGTCCTGAATATTGATATTGATTTTCATTTTGATTGATATAAATCCCGAATGCAGCTCTACATTTTACATTCTACATTCTACAATCTAATATACTTTTGTATTATACTCCACATTTGATATTTATGACATGCTACTGGAGCGATGGCAGTAAAGTTAAAAGTATGTTTCTGTGGTTCTGTGTTTTCTCTCGAATCTTGACTGTTGACGTTGAACTTTTATATAAATTTTTGGTTCCACATACATAGTTATGTGCATAGATATGTTGTATCATTTAATAAATCCGAATAGAGTTTTTCTTTCATACACTAGTTCGGTATCATCAATCCTCACACTCTCAACCACACTAGCTAGTAGACCAGCAAATAACACTCTGTACAGATATGCGGACAATGTACACTGCACAAGAAGAACAAGAGCAAGAACAGGAGACAGAGAGAGAAAGAAAGGGAGAGGGAGAAGTGGTAGACAAAGTGTTTTAGAAGAGTTTATAAGAGTTTTGTCTGAGTATCATCATCTTGCTCTTCATCACAGATCTGTGGCGCCAAGCTCCTCATCTGCTCTAAAAATTTACTCGACTTGACTTAACTCGACTACTCACATACTAATACCAACATAAACACGGAATGACTACAGCACACAGAAATCGGAACTTGCGTATAAAATAATATACAATATACCGAACAAAACATCATCGTATCATCTATCTGCATTCATGTAGGGTTATCCGGGGAACTGTGGTCTATTTTTCGGCATCTCAACCTTCTTCGTCAAATAAAACACATTTAAATTGACTTTTCAGAAAG
>JAQGBH010008001.1:0-10272 GCA_034698265.1 Sminthurinus aureus | reverse complement strand
GTTTTTGAGAGTTGAAGCAAACACAGACATTAGTTACTCTAATTGGTTGCTATGGGATTTCGTAACTAAAGAAAAACGATGTGTATTCAGTACTGTTTGCAAAAACCAGAAGCGAGCCTTTTCAGATTCGGCTTGCAAGAAACCGTCAGAAAATGTAAAAAAATCTAAATCGTGACGTTACATGATTTTAATACTTGATTGATGAATTATTCATCGCGAGCGGGTAGTGCAGCATGCAATTGCTTTTTTGGACCCCCCCCCCCACAGGGGTCACGTAATATGTGAACGGCCCCTTGGCACATTTGTCTTTATTATACAAACACATGTAAAACACATATACATATGTGTGCAGCATAATTTTGACCCTCGATCTCACAGTAACCCGGAGACTAACTACTGCGAACTGCGAACCCCGAAAATTCAAACGTGAGGACGGACAGGACTACGGACCTGATCAGCGTAGTAGGTTAGCTTGCTATACTGCGCTACCCTAAAAACAAACCATTTCTACAAAAGAATGCGTTCCACCACCAATGGGGTTATCCCAGAATTTCGCGTAATCGAACTGAATTTTATGTGAAATTCCTTTCAAGAGTAGCCGGAACTGTGTTCCGGCACAAAATTCCAACTGAAACGATTGTTCGAAAGTCATACAAACAATAAAAAAAATTTCTATTACATGAATGACTGTCAAATTTTTCTTAAAATCTGGTACCTCTGAACAAAATCCCACAATTTTGAGCCTTTTTAAAAAATTCTACATGCGTATGACCTCTTGACTCTCGACACTCGATACATGTGACCAAATTTCAATAAATTAAAACCAGAAATGTCGCTGCAGTAAGTGTTGAAAAACATTTTCAATTTTGAATACATTTGTGAATGTTGCGTAAGCAGCACTGGCAGAAAAAAGCATTGCCATAGAAATTCTGTGGCGTATTACTATATGGAAATGGTATAGGAAATGCTCCAAAAAAGCATCTAAACCAATGATTTTATCTTTCAGTGAACGGCTTGTTATTTTTGCTGTGTCTTAGTAACGGAGCGTTGTACAGAGTCCAGAGTAGGCTCAAAATATTGCCGTAGTCAAAATATAGTGATTTTATGTCAAAATTCCTGATTTCGGTCTCCGGCGGCCCAAGAAAATACAGTCTATTTTAAGGACTTTGGTGAACGCAAGCTATTGTCCCTCTGTTTTGGTTTCAAAACTCTTATTGTTAGAGCATCTATAGAAAAAATCATGTATTTATGTGACGAGTTTTTCAGGATTGTCTGGTCTTTTCTTTCAAATTTGCAAGGTCAATTAGAACCTTTTTGCACTACGTTCAACTTACCACCAAACCCAAATTCAAGGAATTCAATTTTGGGTACGTAAAAAACTTTAAAATCTACAACCAACTCGCTCCTTTGCAGTACAACCTTTTTCAGGCGAGTGTGGCAAGTTTCAATCTCTTTGGACAGAAAGATATCACCGTGGATTTTCGAGTGAGAATCAACACTCAAAATCATTCATAATCAATAAGGACACTCAAAAGCATAAAATCAGGAGTATGATTTCCTTGAAAGTGTTAGCCAACTTTGAAGGAGGTACAAAATTACACGTTTTTACATGTAAAAACATGTAATTTTGTACCTCCTTCATAGATGGCTAACACTTTCAAGGAAATCATACCCCCGATTTTATGCTTTTGAGTGTCCTTATTAATCAATAATCAATAAACTTTATTACTTTGCTTTGTTACAAAAAAAAACTACTTGTGCTTTAATTGATGATTAAAAAAAATTTGTCCAATCAATTTAAAAACCCTGTATAATCTAGGATGCGGATAGAACCACAGATGAAGTAAATGCTGCGGGGAACCAATACAACTTTGTGATCACGGGCTCATACACACACAACGATTTTGCCTACGGTACAGTTGGAGTGCACATTACGAGACACGTGCTACTCATTGGACTGCTAGCAAAAGCTCGTTATGATTGCTCCGTAAAGATATTTGATGAGAGTGACGGCAGTTTGAATGGAACACAATATAATGCTGCACAGGACTGCTGTTTTAAGGAAGTGCAGTCCTTTTACAAAGGTCTCGTGTGTCGCGAAAATCGCACCTTATAAGCACGAGATTCCAACTGTATTAAAGATGCAGGCTACTGCGGTTGCAAACGTCCAAACCAACCATTTCTTACAAGCGCTCTTGATGACTAAAATCTTTTGGGTTAACCAGGCGAAATGTGGTGTATTTTTCCGCATCTCAAATCTCAACGTTAAATAAACACATTAAAACTGTCATTTTTACGATGGGGTTTGATACTAATAATGTTCATATACAAAAAGCTCAAGTTCCACACTTAAGCCATTAAATTGCAATCAAATTAATCACATTTGCCTCCTAATTATTATAATTTTTGAAAAAATCATGGGTACCCCCAAATTACAGTTCCTGTACAAAAATGAGGTGAACTGTGTTTAGTTTGAATAATGTGCATCATTCGTCATTCATGAAATTCAGTTAAAAATCCAAAAGTATCTAGTTTGGAACAAAACGCGTTTTATTCCATTCCCTTGTTAAATGGAGCTTTACAATTGGGATTTTTCATGTATTTTAACTTTGATTGAGGCCGAGTTCTTTTTCGTATTGTTGTCGCATCACATTCTTCTGGGCTTTGCCGACGGACGTCCTCGGGAAATCATCTTTGCTCTGGACGAATTTGATGTACACGGGAATTTTGGAACGAGAAATCTGAAATAATTAAAAAAAAACATGGAATTTTAAGCTCATCAATCTCAAACATTAATTTGCTCATGAAAATGCACATGTGGCGTTGGCGTTGGCATTGGTGTTGCAGGGATGAATATTAAATGTTCAGTATCCATTTTAAGTTTTCACCTGTCCTTTACAAACTGTTTTGACATGATCCGTATCCATGGCAACGCCCTCTTTCGGGAGAATCCACGCAGCAACAACTTCTCCAAGTCTCTCATCAAAAACTCCAAAAACATGAAGTTCCTCAGCTTCAAGATTTTGATAGAGAAAATCCTCAATTCCCTTTGGATAAATGCTTTCGCCTGTGCAGATCAACAGAATGTGACCGATCAATTAAGAACCGTTCGCTCAAATGAAATGGAACAATCGAATAATCTATGAAATAGTAAACTAAAATGACCTCCACGAATAAGAACGTCTTTGAAGCGACCCACGAGAACCAAATGACCTGACTCGAGAAAATATCCGGCATCTCTGAGCAAGCAAAAACCCCAAAAATACCCGTGTAAAAAGAACAAATGAATTAACCATAATTCCGGATTCAAAAATTATTCTAGGTTAAAATACATTTTCCTCTTGTGAAGGTAATTTTACCCGGTGTGGTACCAGCCGGCGGGATCAATGGCCTCTCTCGTTTTCTCCGAATCCTCCCAATAACCACTCATCACACTGCAGTTTCTGACACAAATTTCGCCCTTCTCCCCCACAGGAATAATCCGCCCTTGGGCGTCAACTATTTTAGTTTCTGTGTTCTCCATCGGATGGCCAACGGAGGTGAAAACAAGTTCTGGGGGGTCTTCAACTCGAGTGTGGACCAAACCCATAGCTTCTGTCATTCCGTATAAACTCTACAAAAGGTAACAGACAACATACGTCAAGAAAGTCAAGTTTTCTTCCCATTCGAGTTAATTCAAGTAAATTTAATGTTACTGCTAGAAAACTGGATGAAGTATGAAATGACAACGAAGCTTTGAACAAGCAGACTTACGACAATCCTTGAACTTTTGTACTTTCTCTTCATTTCGAGCAAAGTGTTCCGAGAAGTGGCGCCACTCATCGTTACCGCCTTCAGGGAACTCAGATCAAGTTGGTCGAATCCCGAGACATTCATCATGTCAGAAAACATCGTGGGGGTTCCCTGAAGCCAAGTACATCTACAGCAGGCAGTAGAGGACAAAAGACAAAAGGTCAAGGGTCAGAGGTCACAGGTCACAGGTCAAAGGCCAAGTTGATTTCCCTCGTTTTAAAAAAATTCATCACATTTCTGTTTTAATTTAAATTTTAAATTTAAAAAATTCGAGGTACTTTTCTTTGGCGGCGATTGTTATAGCAACTGATGGACTGAATGTTGGTGACGGGATGACGACACTGGATCCGAAGCAGATTGGATAGAGAATTCCTACTACAATTCCGAACAGGTGACACAGGGGCGGCGTGAGACAATGCCTCACCTGAAAATGTATACAGCCAAGAGTCAAAGTACAAGTGACTTTGCTATTTGAATTTTTTAAGTGTGTCTAAAAACGTGTAAACCAACCTGTGGAGTGTAAAAACAGGTATTTCCGATCCGTAAAGTACCGTTGATTTGAGAATGATGAGAAAGCATCGCTCCTTTCGGTCGGCCTGTCGTCCCCTGTGCAATAAACAATTATTCACGATTAAATGTTCAATTTCGCGGTAAACTCTAACCAAATGTCAAATACAAGTTCAAATCCAATTACAGAGAGCCCAATGTCCACTGACGGAAACTTACGGACGTGAAGAGAATGTAAAGAACGTCGTCAAACTGGACGGTGAGAGAAACTCGCTTCATTTTCTCCACATCATTTTGTAATTTCCCGAATGTTTGAACGTCAAGCCACAAGGAAGCTCCACTGAGTTCAAAAATTTCTAGTTAAGTTGCTGAAAATCTCTCAAGTCTTTTACATTGTACATGCATTATAAATAACACAGAAAAAATGGTTCTCTAACTTTGAGATAATTTGTGTGTTCTTTTTACTTGAGTCGTTCATTTCCCATGTAAATAATTTTCTCGAGATGCGGAGCTAAAATCGACCTAACAATCGGATTTTCACTGTCATCATTTTCTTTGGAAATTTCCATATCTGGAATGGCGTCCTGGAGGATTTTGTAAAAGTCTCGATTTTTGACTGGTTCTCCCAGGACAAGACATTTGATGGACACGTGGTTGAGGGCGTAGAGTAGCTCAGGAGCTTCGTAACCCAGATCCACCGGTACCTAAAAAATCCCAATTTGCTTTTTTTGATCCTTTGACCTTTGACGAATGGCCATTGACCATTTGTGACTTAAAACCTGTCCTCATAATTTAAATGCAAACAGTTCAGCAAATTGAAACAACTCACAATGATGACGCCGACTTTAGCAGCTGCTAGAAAAGTGATGATCCATCGACTGGTGTTTGATCCCCAAATCCCGATTCTGTCTCCTGGATTTAGACCTATTTTCAAAAGTCCACTTGCCATTAAATTCACCTACGAGAAATCACAAGAAGAAACATGTGTAATTTTTAAAAAATTACCCTTGGCAATTGTAGTTTTTGGCTTGCTAAAACGTTGTTGTTGTTTTACCTCGTTTTTGAGTTGAGCGTATGTGAGCCGCAAGTTGTTGGAGGCATCGTATAAATATTCAGAGTTTGGCCATTTCCTTGCAGCCTCGTCCACTACTTGACCCAGGGTTAGTGGGCTCAAGGGTGGTCCTGGAACACTCAAGTAGCTCAGCCCGGTCTCAAATACAGATACAGATATTTCTGCAGAACTTTTTGACTCTCCCATGTTGATTTTTTTGTGGGGATTTCTGTACTGTGGAATTCAAGATTCAGAACTTGTACATCCAAATCTACAATCTACAAGTTGAAATCAATGCTCACTGAGCAATGTACAGAATGTACCATGTACAGTCGACGAGCAGGTGGACCGATGATGATGCACAGTTGAATTCTGTGTTGTACCGACAACTGACGACTGACAATGAGAGAGAAGAGAGAAGGTTGACAATCAAGTCTTTAAAATACTTGAAAACTTGAAAGAGATTTGCGTTATAATTGTAAGTGGTTGAGGCTTCGTGAAACTTTTGCTCATGTTTGACATTTGATAAACTAGCCAGTTGTGCATTAGCTACTGATTCTTAATTTTCACGTAGTTTACAACAATTTTAATTCGTAGAAATAAACATCAGGTTTTTGTTTCTTTGTCCACATCTTTATAATTTCATCTTTTTCTTCACCTGCAGCTCCAAACCCCCGTTGGTGTGGAGTGTGGACTTTGGCACATTTCTGCGTTTATGTAAGTGTCTATGAAAACGTCTACAGTCTACAGATTCTCGTTTTACAATCCGGTCCAACCAGTTTGAAGACATTTGATACTTGAGACACGAATATATTCTCTGCCATTGCCCAACCTTCACAAACATTTTGTTTATGGCTTGTTGCTTGTTGTCAGTTGCACTGATGATGAGATGATTGCTACCATATGCTACGCTTTATACACTAAACACTATACACCATACAATCTCCTCAACTTTCAATGGTCTATTTTTTAACCCTGTATTTTAGAACAAGAAGCTAAATCCAAAGAAGCCCTACAATTTTACAGAAAATTTAATAAAAGAAGAAAGAACATTCAATATACAATCAAAACCAAAATCAAAAGCGGAATCGTCAATGCAAATCCCGAAAAACAAGTGTACTGTTGTGATGCGGAGATTTACTTTTCTCTTTTTGTCTCTATTTGTTTATTTTTATTTTTTGTTTTTACCAGAAAAGTTTTCTGAATTGTATGTTCCCTTGGAAAAATATGTTTATATCCCATATCCGACCGGAAAGGTGTCATATGGTGTCATATTTTGGTGTAGCTTTGGTACAAATTAATGCCAAAATCATTCAACTTTCCATGAGATTTCGATGAGTTTCCATGGAATTTCTACCAAAATTCTACCAAAAAATATTTAAAATCTTGAATGGTGGGTGGTGGGATTCAGGTGACAATCGAATCGACACCGAAATTTCGTCATTTATTTCATGTTATGAAATTTGGACCAAAGTGACACCAAAATAACAGCACATCATGTCGAATCATATTATTTCAAGGGCAAATGCAATAACATCAATAAAACATTTTCAGCAGCCAAAACTACATTTTCAAGTGCGAGAGCAAATTCTCATTTGCTTTCCATTTTTCTATTTGTCCATTACAAGTCGGTAGAAACGCAAAACATCAATTGGATATGTTAAAAATTTATGTTGAAGAAACGAGTCACTTTTTGGCGGCCAATAAACATGTTATTAAGTTGGAAAGGCCAGCAAAAATTCAAGCAGAAACAGAACAGGCCAAAAACACCATCAATCTCTATTGGTTATTCTCAAGTTCCTGGAAATGATAATTAATCCTTAATTAGGTCGTTATCATCCTCCATTTTCATTAGTATTGAGTATTGAGCATGGAATTTGTGACGGAGGGTTAATGCACTAATTATTCATTTGATTAATTAATTCATTCATTCATTCATTCATTAATCAATTAGCACGTGAAAATTGAGACAATGGAAAATCCATGTCCAGTGTTCATTGTTCATTGTTTGTGTTTATGTTTTCCGAGTAAACTTCATTCTTTATTCATAAAGGATAAAACAAAAAATTCTTGGAAAATATTACATTATTTCTATTTTAGTCGAGATGCATAATTCATAATTCCTTTGAATCCATTCACAATGAATAGGTTCACACTCTATTTATTTGTCGCAGACCGCATCATTAAATAAATATGTAACTCTGCAAGATGCACGTGCTCCTGAATACGCGATAGTCAATAATCAAGTACCGAACAATTACATAACCGCAGCTGCTCAAAATTTGAAACAGCAACTCTCAATTTCAAATTGACAATTATTGTAAATGATTAACAATTTACAATGGACCGGATTTTTTTTCCGTTGACAAAACGAATTACAAATTACAGTACATTTTTCCATACTATTGGATTTGAAATCGAAATCCAGCTCCAAAATTTCTCTCATCCGTTCTGATTTCACTCGCAGAGCAGAATAAAATTCTGAATTTTCCTCGTCGTTTTCAATTACACATGATGTATTTTTCATACATCTACGCTGCACATGTACGCTTGTGGGGTCTCAATGCATGTGGATACATTTTCCCTGGAATCTTTGCCCTACATTTGATCTATGAAAAATCAACTAAGATATGAATTATAAAAGTTATGGTTAAGGTTTTCGTTTAAAAACCCGAATCCATCCCCAAAACTGACGACACAACAACAAAATCCATTTTTTACAAAAACTTTGCCTCCCAGTTCTTGATCCGGATAAATAAAATCTGTAGAAAGTAGACAGTAGACGGTTCCTTAAAACAAGTGCACAATATTATTTCCTCTTTTCATTCCATTCCCACGGTTTCCTCATTCAATTTATCAGTACACTTCACCATGTGACATGGTCCATGTCCCATGTATGTTTATGTTCTTGTATCTTGTACTATGTACTATGTACTACACTGGGCAATTTCTATTTTCCTGCAAGGGAAAATCCCTCCGGTTTCATTTTTAACCCGTAGCAACGGAAGATTGTTGAGATAAAGTTGAGAGCTTCAACGCCGCTCTTTATGTTAAATTGTCAATCACAAACTTCATTTGGGTGATTTTGAAGCTGGGTGAAAAATGGCCACAAAAGACCAATTTCTTTGAATCATGTGGAGATGATAAAAAATAGTGACTGATTTTGACCTTAAAGTAACAACAATCTTTATCTACCTTTTTTACATTATATTTTCTGGTCAAAAGTAACTAACGAAACCCCGGAAGAAATTTGGACAAGAAAGTGAATTTTATTTGTCGTAATAGACAAATAAAATGATTGCTTCAATTAACGTTTTTTGTTTGCCATTTTTTCCTGGTTCATAATTCATAATGTTTTGTTTAGACCTTTTCTTTTTATTTTCCACACAAAAATTAATTATTGTGTGCTCAAACTGCTTTCTGCTTCCGGGTTCTCTTCATTTCTGTCTTCTGTAACTACAAAAAGAATTTCATTTTTGGCTTTAAAGTTTCACGTTTAAGCCACGTCACATGGATTCCGTTTCTCAACCTCTTTGAAGCCGTTTCTCATTTATCTTGAACAACTCGGTCAAATTTTTGGTTCAAACTCATACAGCAGCACAGCACCGCAAAATAGCAGGAACTTTAGCACATTTCTTGTAGATTCGTTCAAACTAATTTTTTATGCTCGAAAATGAGTCTGCTCCCTGAGAAAATTCGTCATCACATGAAAAAGGCCGTCACATTCGGTCAACAAATTTACGCTCATCCGTTCTTCTGGAATGAAAAACTGGATCGACCTGAAATCATCAGGTCAAAACGAGGTCGATTTATTTGGCGGGTAAACAGCGGAATCGCAACTCTTCACGTTTTCTTCATTTTCGCACAAACACTTGGAGTAAATTTGGCGGGTGATTCAAAATCAAAATCGAGTAAACTGCTCAAATTTTACATGCGGTATCAAGCTTTAAGTCATTTTTATTTGCTGGTCTCGCAAGTTGCTAATTTTGTGAATGAACATGAATTTCCTGGATTTTTCTACAGATTTTCAACACTCATGAAACAATTTGAAGGTGATTAAAATTAATTCAAAAAAAATATACATGTATGGTATGTTGAATTTCAAATTCTGTCTTTGACTGGGAATTTTTGGGAAATTTTTAGTTGAATTGAGAGACTCAAGAGCGGAAAATGGAGAAAAGGTGGAGAAAAAACGAGGAAGCGAAAAATCTCTCGTTCCAGAAACCTGTGGATATTTTCTTGACGCCATCTGGAATAATTTTCTTTTGATGCAAATCGGCATTCTTGTTTTAGCAGTCATTCGACCGGAATCTCCGGAATTTCTGTCGTCCGTTCTCATTCCACTCGCAGGAAAAAACAAAATTCCGAATCTGGTCATTAGAATGTTTTGTGTAGTTTATCAGATGTATATTTTATACATCTGCATGGTAAATGTACGGCTGTGGGGTGTTAATGGATTCACATTTATTTTCCCTGGAATCTACGCCCTCCGGCAAATCAAGTACGACATGAAATATAAAAGTTTCTCAAAATTTCATTTTAAAAATGTATATCAGTGCAATCTTACTACGGTTTTTTTTTCCTTTTTAAAGGATTTTGACCAACAGTCGGTGCAAGAAAAATCCAATCTCAAAGACGAATGTCCAGAGAGTGATGAAAATGTATCGGCAGATGGAAATTCTACAAAAATCTCTTCATCAAACTTTCGGCACTCTGATTTTCCCGACGGTAAAAGGACTTTGCATGGTAATGACGATTCTCTGCACTTTCGGTGGTCTAAAAATGCACGGGATTATGGCGCTCTTTTTTGGCTGCTGTGTTACTCTTGCCGTTTCGGTTTTGGTGATGTTGATTGAAACTCTGGCGGAATTTCACAGGAATTCAGTGGAAATTCTGCATCGGATGAAATCGCCCCAGTTTCA
>JAQGBH010008000.1:0-10273 GCA_034698265.1 Sminthurinus aureus | reverse complement strand
TCCCAAGCGCAGCTTCAAGTAGATCATTTTTAGTCGGTGGGTGGTCTAAGACTGTAACCAGATTTTCCGGTAAATTTCGGCGCAATACCCTTAAAAAATCAGGAGATGACTTAACCACTTTCGGAAATTTCCGCACAAATCGAAAGATGAGCCTGTATGCGGAAATTGGGTTTTGGGAAATATTCTCAACTTTTTTAGTGTTCAAAGTGACACTTGATAATGATGGATCCTCTTCAGAGAGTTCTGAGAGAGCAGCACCAAAACCTGCTGTAGCGTCATCTATATAACTAAAAAGGTTTGTAAAAACCAATTATCAAGGAAAATGTTTGTAGCCAATTTGTATCGAAAATTATGCCTTTGAACAATCACGTGATAAAGGATGAATTTGATGTTATTTTTTGCGTAATCGCACGTACTCGGTGGCACCTTCCACAGGTTTGGTAAATTCTTGAAACTGGAACTGGAGAATTTCAACTATTTTCAAATCAACGTGTGCCAAATATTCCAAACAGTCGAGACAGGCAGGATAAGGTAATGCTCTAAGATTAGAATAATCAAGTCCATTGACCATGTTTAAAATTGGCGGGAAAACAAGAACGAGAACCATAACCGGAAATTGATCAATGAAAGAAAGCGCTGCCATCGTAAAAAATTAGTCGATGGCTCGGCTTAACATCCATGCGGAAACTTACCATCAAATTAGGAAAAGGAAATGTTGCATTGTCTAAAAACGCAAGAGGGTTCATCGTAAAAACAGTTATTTAATTACAACGGCTTTGTTTACATTTAGAAAGGCAATTGTTTGTTTTCTTGTACTTTGAATTTGTTTTGTCTATCAAGTTTACTATAAAACATAGATGACCTCCTAAGACCCCTCCTCACCAACACGGCCAAAAATAAAAGCAACTCCAAGTTGCAGGAAAAATCATTATTTAAAACGACTGAGAAAAAGAAAAAGACCGGAACATTTTTGCGAAGCGACGAGAAAGGAGAGAAAAGAAAGTACATTTCGACTGGGATCTACGAAAGATTGCTCTGAAGCATTGTGTACACTTTGCCTTGTTGCTCTTTGTGCTTTTGTATACTTTGACAATATGCTCGCTCCGCTGTTGCGCACGTCTCTGCTTTTTTCTCTCTGCTTCTGCACATCCACATGAAAGAAAGTCACAATGCGTATTGAATATTGAATGTTTCTTCTGTTGCGATGCTTCTGAGTTTTCCTTGTTGCGGGCAAACTTTTTGTACTGGAGAAAACTGACAAATAAGTAATTGTACATAATTTTCATTTTCATTCTGTTTTGTTTTACTATTAACGATAATGGTTAAATGTAATTGCATAACAACTTTTAACCACATCCTGATTATTTGCTCTGGTCATTGACTATTTTTTGTTGGCGATCTTGACTGAGTTTGAGCATCACAACTGAGTACATTTAATTATTATTATATCACCGATATACAAAGATGGAAATTTTGAGGAATGATTCCGGAATATTCCTTTGGCGCGTCGCAGCTCTTGATTCCATTCCATTCCAATTCCTTGCGTTTTTTCTACGATTCCGATTCCATTCCATTCCTCTCTTTTTCTGATTCCCTCTGATTCCATTCCAATTCCTCATGATTCCGTAGCATCAAAAAACTTTCTCAATACATTTAGCTTAGAATTTTTTACTTCGTCTACAAACTTCAATAAAACGAAGTTTTCTGTTTCTGACTATTTCCAAAATACTAATTCTTTTTTAATCTGAATGTTTTTAAAAGTTAAAAAAAATCATGAAATGTTTCTTTGCTTTTACGTAATTGTCAAATATTTAAAAACTTGGCAATTTTAATACCTGTTTTTTTATTTCTAAAGATCTAAGAAACTTGGTTTCAAAAGTTAGTTACTCAAAAACATTTAATTTATCTAATCATTTTTAATTTTATTGTAAACAAAGATACTTTATACAAATATACTTTACTTAATTTATCATTTAAATTTAAAGTATTAGAATGTTGTTTTATTAAACAAAATCAGTTAAATTGTGTTGTTTTATTAAACAAAAACAGTTAAATTGTGTTGTTTTATTAAACAAAATCAGTTAAATTGTGTTGTTTTATTAAACAAAATCAGTTAAATTGTGTTGTTTTGTTCAACAAAAACATGTTTCTCTTGTGCTTTGGGTTTTACTGTGATAATTACAAGGAACTGTAGACAATAATTATTGATAACAGAAATGCAGAATGATGTAATGATAACCAATATTATTACTATTGTTGAATAAAAACATGTATTATTGTACAATTGTGCTTTCCGGTTTCAGAATATTACCAAAACGTTAGTGTTTAGCGATTTAAGATTCAATTACTTAATCATTAATGATGCCATATAATTAAACACAAAGTTTCTTTCGTTACAAATCATAACTTTTGTACTAAATTTTTAATTTTTTAAATAGTAGTAATAATTCTAATTATTAATCATACTAATAATTTTAATTTTACTTTTACGTTGCAGTAATACCATAATACTATACAAAATAGTATTTTCAGCGATTGAATGTCGAGTATTTGTTAAAACAAAAGACATTCAACTTTAAAACATTTTTAAAAGTACTTTTGCTTTTATTTTTTGTTGAAGGAATCAAGGAATCGATTCCATTCCATTCCTTGTGATTCCGATTCCTCTCTGATTCCTCGCGCTCTGATTCCAATTCCATTCCGATTCCTTGATTTTAGAGGAATGGAATCGGAATCATTCCATTCCAAAAAGTGGGAATTGGAATCAATTCCCAAAATTTCCATCTTTGATTACACATTACACACAAGATGTAACGCATCTCACACCACATCACATTTATAGACATCTCATCTTGGAATTGAATGTACAATGTACATTGCACATTGTGCATAGCAACGGTATCTAAAATCCACATAGAATCTACAGGTAAAGTAGAAAAAATAGATGAAGAGGGAATAAAAATGTACAACTACAGAGAAATAATACAAAGTACAGAATACAGAGTACAGAAAATAGAAAATAGAGTATAGTTGACAGATTACAGTAGAGTACAATGTACAATGTAGTTTAGTGCAGTGATGAGGGACGAGAAAAGAGAGACAAAAGAACAGAACACAGAAAATAGAAACAGCCTTACCGTTACCATTTTTTGTATCTGCATCTGTATCTCTATTCCGTGTTCTGTATTATTGAAAGTCCATTTACCTTAAACTTGCTTCAATCGTTTCAGATCAGACTCAAGACTCTCTATTCTGCACTCAATTCTCAATTCTCAATATACTTTGTACTCAAAACTCTACTCTCAACACTCAAGACTCAAGACTCAATGCTCGAGAATCGAGAATGGAAATGGAGAATCAAGACATTGCCATTTGCCATTTTCCATCTTGTTTCATTCCATTCCAGTTCATTTCAGTCCATTACCCACATTTTCACATATGCCTCTCTCATTCCCACTTTCAGAGCAGAGACGTGCAATTTCAATCCCTATTTCAGATTGATACACTTACCTACTCTCTCAAACACAAGAAAAAAGACTCAAGACTCAAGTATACTTGCACATTGTACATTGTACAGGTAGCTCCACACTGCACAATACACAATACTCACCCAATAAAATACAACACAGTATACAGTATACAGCATAGCTCATGAGGAATCGAGAATCGGGAATAGAGACTCGAGACACTTTGGTACATTGTAAATTGTACACTATAGTCTGCAGTCCAGAGTCTAGAGTCTAGAGTATCAACAATCTACAATCTACAACCTGCAGAGTTTATAACGTGTAACTTGTGTATATTAGCCACTTGCATCTCCCATCTTCTGCTTTTACTTGTTCTTTCTCTTGAGATTTGAGACTCGATTCTCTAGATTCTTGATTCTAGATTCTAGACGAGATGTGATGAGACATGAGACACGATGGGATGCGATGGGATGAGCGGAGAAGAAATATAGAAATAGAAACAAAACGAATGCCCCGGGCAACAGCAATACCAGTACCAGTGCCAATGCCAATGCGAACATACAAGAGACAATTGTCTTAAGACACAAGGCAGACCCAACCGCTAAAAAACATGAACAAGAACAAGAAGAGAAACACGAACACCAACTTGAGCATAAAAACATGTGTACAAATGTACATGACAAATATGTACTCAATATACTCCATACTCAATACTCTATACTCTATACTCAATGCTCAATGATAAATACTTAATGGATAAATGCGACTGCTATACGATATCTTGTGTCTATAGTCTTTGTGGAGTGAAGATTCATGTGTGTAATGCGTTTCGATTTGGAGCTTGGAATTCGGAATTTGGACACAGGTGGAGATTTCTTCTACGACCTACGATCTATTGTCGATTGTCGATTGTCGATTGTCTATTACCGAGACGCTAGATTCTAAATTCTAGATTCTAGACTTGAGTCTGCACTCTGGGCACTAGACTCTAGACTTTAGGCTTGAGATATGGAAAATGGATAATGGACGATAGAAAATTGCAAAGATGTGGAATGGGAATGGCAATTGGCAAATGGAATCTAATCGCATTAAATTTGCAATTAGTTTCTCATATGCTATGTACACAGTACAAACTCAATACTCAATACTCAACACTCGATACTCAACACTCAATATTCGCACAGTCACAGCTTCACCTATTTATAATCAAGAGGCGAGAGTAGACGATAAAATACACAACAGATGCACAATGCTACAAATAGGATACAGTAGACAATATAATATAACATGTGCATGGTACATGAGATAAATACGTAACATTTCCATGGTAAATGTATAATGCCAAGTGTAAAGTGTAAAGTGTATGAAGCATGGAGAATGTAATGGAAAAAGGAATTGAAAGAAAATGGTCAATCAGGAACAGAAAGTCCTCAAATGATAAAAAATACATCTACAGTCTACAGTCTACTGTCTACGGATATGTGAAATGTGAAATGTGAAGTTGAGACGATGGGAAATAAATATAAAATAGGAAATAGAAGAGGATCAGAACGGATGAAGAAAAGCGACTGCTAACTTTGGCGAACACCCGTTTCCATCTAGGAATGAATAGAGGAAGGCGAATGAATAGAGGAAGGCGAAAGGAGGAAGGGAGAAGGAAAGGTGGAGTGTGGAGTCGGGAGTCGGGAACAGGAAGTAAAAAAAATCAGTAAATTTCAAATTTTAAACAACAGACAACAGAGAAAAATCCAACACAATTCGCATGAAATTCACATCTTTTGTAAGTTCATTGTAAATCGCCAGTTGACAATATTTCCCGAATGAGAATGGAGTCAAGAGTCGAAGGTCAATGGAAGTGATCATTGTTATACTTTTAAGTAGAAACTGGAACAGCAAACTGCAATGGAACGTGTCTCTGTATTCTACATATTATATTATAGCACTAACAAAGATCTCAGATGAAGATGTAATTTCAATTAATTAGTTTATTTATTTATTTATTTTTTGCAATCGTGATCATTATTATAATTGAACTTTGAACTTATGTAATTTTTGAAATTTGATAGCAACTTATTACAAATTTCCCTTTTTGTTTTGTATATTACTTTTTGTCGGTTTTGAATCTTGATACAATAATCTTGACAAACAATTTTTGATTAATTATGATAAAAAAATGTTAACTACCGTTTGAAAAATATTTGATTTTAAATCCTACTTTGGATATATGATCTTAAAAAAAAACCCTAATGGAACTAACATGTCTCATGTTTATGTGTCTGCTGAATGAAGTTTATATATATAATGACGTTTCCCTTACCACTGCGATGCTTTAAGATCAACAGAAATGTCAACCGGCGTTCAAGTTTGGAAATTTATGTTGCTTTTATTTTTCTTGCGCTTTGCCCAGACCCCAAACTTAATGATGAACCAAAATAAATCACGAGTACAGCAAACGCATTCTTTATTTTGTAATAAAAAAAATCTGTTTGTATTTTGTATTTGCAAATAAATGTAAAAATGGTACAAAAATGACCAAAAAAACCCAGGGCTGGATTTGGGCGGAAGGGATTTGGGCAAAAATGTGGTATGGAGATGAAGAGTATCGATCTCTCTACCTCTTACATGCTAAGCAAGCGCTCTACCATCTGAGCTACATCCCCACTGTTAGAAGTCCTCTCGAAAAAACTCGTACCAGAAGGCTCATTCCCAATTCTCCTCGACCCTTACACATTTAAGGTACATACGTGCCTTAGACATTGAAGAAGGGGACAACAATGCAGCTGTAAAAGTTAGAAAGTACTCATTGTTGATTGTTGATGCCGTGTGTGTACATTGTGTGCATATGTGCAATGTGTAAATCCCTATAATGGTATCTCCACATATGTTCAAGGAGAACGAGTGAAGGCTGATGCACATTTCTACACTCAATATTCTAAAGTCTACACACACCACACACCACACTACATAAAGCTTACATATGACATAGTTTTTGTATGAGGAGGCGAAGGAAAACCCTTATAATAATTTGTAACATAATATTAAATACATACTCGATACTCGAAGTATATTGATACAGATCAAATATGCATTTTTGCTTTTGCCTTAAAGCAAAATTTATTATCTGTATGCTCAACACTCAAGTCTCAGTACTCAAGTAATTAAATGCAGTGCAACTTGCACGACCTCAAAAAAATCCGTATGTGTAGTACGTTCATGAAAAACATGTAATTTACAGCTGAAACCCCCACCAAAAGCTTTTGTCTCCAGATCCCAGACTCTAGACTCCAGGCAAATCAGTTTAATGCCTGTGCAATTTCATTTGCTAATTGTACAAAACAGATTTTTCGGAAAACTGACAATGAAATAGATGCAGAATGCAGAGTTTTCAAATTTCTTGAGCATTTATATATGAAATACGAAATGGTTCAAAAGCAATAAACGATAAATTAAAAGTCCTCCATTCTCCATTTTTCAGTCTCCATAATCAAAATTCCTCTTGATCCATTCCATATTTTATAGAGAGGGAATGGGAGAGGGTTTGAGCTTTTCAATTTCCTTTTATTGTTGTCGTTTACCCATTTACTTTTTTGTCTTTGCCTTTGTCTTTGTCTCTGACGTTTTTCTATGTTTGTGTATCTATTACTAGCATATTCCATTCAATTTAATTGCTACACAATAGCCCATGACTAATAAAAATAAATAAAAAAGCCATGTATTTTAGTCAACACCAACAACCAACAGACAACAGACTCAGCACCTGTAAACTCTCACTTCCCTTGATAAACAAAAGTTGCATTGTGGAGTGTCAATGGCGAATGCCCAATAAATTGTTACTGCTTAATTACATATCAATATTAGTATCAAGTATCAAGTTTCAAAGATTTCTACTGTTTTAAATAAAAATATTATAAATACACTCACCGAATTATGTACGTATATGAAATATGAACTTTACATTATACGTAAAACAATGGATGGATGTTGATATTGATGTTGTGAATTTTCATGCAAAGGTCGACTATACATATAACATATAGTCCACACTCCATACTTCATACATGATACATCATATTTTATTTATAGAGTACATATAAAAATGCATATACATAAACAATTTAAAGTAAAGTAAACACCCGCTTTTGGGAATTTACATTGGCCATTTCTAAAATAAACATGAAATACATACCTACGAAAACCATATTGTATGTCTCAAATTTTCTCTTTCCTCTACGTCTTGTGTTTCCGCTTACAACAACAAAACCTTACCTGGCTCCTCAAATAATGGCCAATAATTACGAAAACAATCAAAAACAATAACAACAACAGCAACAAATAGTCAATTAGTGGAGACAATGAACTGGGGAAAAATCGGAAAATCCGTAGTGTGACTTGGTTCAGTGGTATAAATCATTAGTTTCCTATAAAATCCAATCCATTCAAAGTTTATCATCCATCCAGACATCACAGTTCAATTCAGTACTCTACTGCATTTTTCATTTCTAGTCAAAAGACAAGTTCAAACAAAAAAAACCAATCAACATGAAGTGCATCGTTCTCGCTGTCGCCCTCATCACCCTCTCCGCCGTCGTAAGTGCAAATTCAAAATTCAAATACCAATTTGGAAAAAATATTCAAAATCACTCATAGTTACTGAAAAAAAAAACGGAAATTTTGGGACAAAAATACTACAACTGAAAAACCTAGTGCATTTTTAAAAAAATGTGACAAATCCCTTGATTTTTGTATTTTGTTTGTGAATTCTTAGAGCGCCCGACCTCAATACGGTCAAGGTCAATACGGTTATGGATCAGCTGCTGGATATGGAGGAGCTGGTGCTCAAAACATGTTCTCTGGAGGTAGCTACGGAAATTATGGACCTGCAGCACCTCAATCTGCTTTCGGCGGAGCTGGAGCAGGTACAAAAGAATTCGGAGCGAAATCAAATTTTTTCACCGTCAATCATTTTTTTTGTAGAATTGAATTGAATTAATGTGAATTTCCTGGCTTGTTTTAATTTTCTAAAGGTGGATATGGAAGTGCTTATGGAGGACAACAAGGAGGTATGGGTGGAGCCATGAGCCAAGCTTACGGTGGAGCTTCATCCGGTGGTGCCGGAGGAAGCGGATATGGAGGAGCACAAGCCAGTTATGGAAGTTATGGAAGTCCCTACAGTCAAGCTGTCAACGGAGGTGGATATTCTGGATCCGCTGCTGCCGGAGCCTCTGCTGGAACTGGCGCTGGATTCGGTGGATCCTACTTTGGTTAGAAAGTGAATCCTTCATCTAGAATCTAGAAGATGGAAACATTTTCATCCTGACTGTTCCCAAGGCTCAAGACTGCTTAACTCATTTTGACTGTTCAATCTAAATGGAAATCGAAATGGAAAAATTGAAAAATGGTGAAAGAATGGAGAATAGAAGAAAAATGGTGGAGGATGAAAAAAAAGAGAAAACAAGAGAACAAGAAGAACGAGATCAAAGATCAAACATTCAAGATCCAAGGTCAAGAGAAGAGAGAGAAAAACATTGTTTGTCCAGTTGTGATCAAGGCAAGAAACAATGTTGTTCATTTTTAAAGAGCTGTTCAATTTACTTTGTACATTGTATTTTGTATCTTGTACATGAAGCTCAAAAATAGACTGTTATTAATTTTAATTTTAAATTATTATGTGATAATTTTAATTATGTAATTGAAAGAAAATAAATGAAAAGTTTTTTTAAAAAATCAAAACAAAATCAAAAACTTGTTACACAAACAACAGAATGTTATGAGTTATGAACTTCAAAATTAAACATTTCATTCGGCAACTTTCGAGCTTATCAAGAACATATTTTGAATCAAATCAAATATCAAAAAATATGTAGTCGGTTACGATGTGTGAGTTGGCATTTTCAAAACTTAAAGGTTTCTCATTTTTCACATAACTTTGAAAGCACCTAATAAATCCCGCATTGGAAAATTGGAAATCTTTCTATCGAAGCGGCCGATAAAACGGTGAAAATACTAAACGGCGTTAAACTCAACTTTTTTTTCTTATTTTTGGATATAAAAAAAACTGACTCGCCCAGTAACGCTTGCAGATTTGTATTACATTTGAAAAGTTGAACAACTTGAGATATTTCAACTCGATGAGGCTTCCTTATTCCGTATGGATAATTTGTCTTTGAAAAATAGGTAGAATTCAAATTCCCCGTGAACTCTAAATTTTCCAGAGACGGGTGGTTTCACCCAACTATTTATTTGAAAACAATAACAACAAGATCCAGTTGCATGAAACTGAATGCCTGTAAATTGTTCAACCATCAACCATCAACCATCAACCATGAGAAATTAAAATGATGTAGTTACTTCTACTTTTACCATTTACTTTATTGAAGTTCCGAAAACGAGGCAGTCCGTTGATCTACTCCTCATCTACCTGTTATTGTTCAAACATGTGTTTCAAATGGCGTTGGAATTGAACGTTAAATATTTATTGTTCATGTCAAAAGAAAAATGTTAAACTTCGACGCCTTTAAATGCTTCTTGTGGTGAAAATGGAAGTTACAATAGCAAGATGACTTCTTGTCTCTGGGATTTACTCGTTCTTTTTAGGAAACTGCTGTACAGTAGGAATAGTAGATCTGTTGGTCAATGATCATCGTCTTCACTAGTGTGTCGTCTGTTGTCAGTACTGTGCTATTGCCATTCACTTTAGGATAAGAAGTGACCAGAGCCGCATCCACATCACTATAATGAAACAATGGAAGAACAATGCAGCTGTCAAAAGTGATTGATGTGTCCAGAGCGAGAGCAGCGAGCAAAGC
>JAQGBH010007999.1:0-10278 GCA_034698265.1 Sminthurinus aureus | reverse complement strand
GTATTTTAGCTGTTGCGTCGTCGACTTGCAAGTGTATGCAACGAAACACGAAATGTTTTCATGTGAAATGATCTCTTGGCTTTGAGCTTTGACTTAATTTTTTACCGAGCTTTCGAAAGTAGAAAATAGGAGAAATCAAAGAGTTCAAAAGCTCACTTCAAAACTAAATGACTGAATCAAGTATCGAGTCAATTATTTTAACGGAAATGAATGGTACAGTTTTTGTTGAAGGATAACTGTGCCTATTTCAAAATTTCTTAGTTTACATGCCGAATCTAAATCTAAAACCATGTGTGTAATGTCCTTTGCTTACTTTACTTTTTAAAATGCACCAATTGTAGAATAATAATTGAAAGGGAGTAAAAACACTGAAAAGTATTAGAACAAATTAAAGCTCAATGAAAAATTGTATAATAATATATTTTCAAATCTGTCACTTGTTGCTGTACAAAATATTGAAGAGAAATCCAACTTAAATTATTATTCATTATAAAAAAATTATTATAAAATCAGAATAAAGTCAATTAATATACGTCTTGTTTTAAATAGACCATAATATCATAATTTACAAGATAACAGTACTTTACGTAAAATTTATTTTATCTTGAAAATAATCCCTGTTTTTTTTTCTTGTTCAGGAAACGATTTTAATTATGAAAAACTTTGGACTACTTATTACTAATAGTCGACATCCTGGACAATTGTATATTTGAGATTTTTCATCCGCTTGAATCCATACTTTTCACTAACGCACGTCAAGGCTCGCTCGAGTAAATTTTCTTTTGAGGTGCGCTCTCCAAGATACCACTCAATTTTTATACTCAAGTTTCTCAAATCTGTACAAACACGTAAAACAACATGAAAGGAAAACAATCCAATTCAAACCAGTGTAATGTTTACATCATGTAAAATATGTATAAAATCTCATATGAAATTCATTTAAAAACCAGGGGTTGAAATGACAGCGAAATAATGAATACTGAGTAACGTGTACAGCTTTAAATTTAAAATACCTTTTAGATTCAAAATTGAAACGTTTTCTCGGACCGGTGTGTTGAACTCGGGCTGAGCAATTTTGGTTTGAGATTTCCAGCTTTTCAAGTATTTTTGGGCCTCCATCAGCTCATAAAGACGTTTACAATTTTCTATGGAGAATCCGGTGAAACAGGAGTCGAGTGAATGAAAAGCATTGAATTGAGCAGCCACATTAATCTGTAAATCCAGAGACTGAAGTTTTTTCATGCGAGTCCAAATTCCTCGACCAATTGGCATGAAATCCACATAATAATCTGCATCAAAAATACTCCGAATCGTAAAATCATTTAAATTGGGACACATTAAAATCATTTTAGCAATGCATTTTTCCGTAATTTTCCAGTCAGAGACACGAAGAGTAGTGACACTTGGAATGCGAGGGATGTTTTCCTCTCCAGGAAAATTAGTAGCCCAGTCCACGTTCAACTCTAATGTAAAATACAATGAAAAACATTTAAACTTTATTATTACGTGTTTTTTTACATTTTACGGACAAAATCAACCAATATCAATAATAAATATTAAATATAATTATTAAGTTTCGGCATATCATTCAATTGCAATAATTTTAAACTATTATTATTTTTTATTATTTTTTATTGCTGCTCGTAATAATTAAATATTTACCAAGTGTGTGAAGCACAGGAAAAACATGCAGAGTGTGAATTCCAGAAGGGAAAACTGGTCCCAAAATCTCACTTTTTTGTGTGTCTGTAACTGTGAATTGTTCAAGTTTAGTGAATGTAGGAATCTTGACATGAGGCCGAAATCCGAATGGATCAATAGTCAATTCCCTTAACGTATTTTTATTACTTTCAAAAAGTTCAGAGATGAAAATTGATGCATCAGGCCAATTATGATCTACAGTAAACTTTGTCACGGCTAACTCTAATTTTTTCAACTTGAATGCACTCGTGTTTCCTTTTAATGCAGAAATGAGGATGCTTGATATATACATTTTAGCTTCCTCAAGCAAATCAAGTTTTCCTTTTCTCTGCAGAACAACATAGTCTTCGCTTTGCAAATACCTTTGCGAGCTATAGAGATGCTGTCCGAAATCTTGAATGCTTTTCAAATTTACAGCAGCTTTTAGAAGATCTTCAACTATTGATGGACATTTTGAAAATAAAACTTGACTCAAATAGAGAACTTTGAGTCGAGGCAGTTGGGCCGGAGGGAGCGTCTTAATTGTTTTAGTTATAATTGTTGTTTCAATTGTTTCTGCCTCTGTTAATGTTGTTTTAGTAGTTGTGTTTGTTGTTGATATTGACTCTCTTTTAGGCGGAAATAATTGTTGTCCCGAAAAATATAGGCGTTCTGATGAGAAGGTCAAGCCGAATTCTTCCAGCTGTGGGATTTTGTTTAAGAGCAAATCACACAGACCGTCGGTCAAAGGCACAATAAAACTACTATCATCTGGTAGAATAACTAGTTTTAAGCATTTTAAAGTCTCTTTAATAAAGGAAAGAAAATTGAGCCAATCCTCATCATCAAATTTTGACGGTGGTGGATGCACCATGAAGACAAAGACAAAACGAGTATAAAAACAATTTTTTGATTTCCTGAAGCATGTTAAGAAATCTGCAAGGCTTTTGTTTCCCATTTTCTTTTTGATAAAATGCATGAACTTTTTCTTGGTTTTATCAAAAGCAAATTGAAGCTCCATTCCACCTTTTGCAAACAATATCTCAGTTGAAATTACAAGCCATTGACGATTGACAAGACGAAAATTCATTAAACTGTTATCATCCACATGTTTAAAAAGTTTCATCAGCATCTGTGTAAAAATAAACAAAAAAAATGCTTTTAGTAATAATTATTACTATAAGAGAGAGAGATAATTTTTATTACAAAAAGTTACTGTATCACCTATTTAATAAAAAAAAGCATATTATGATACGATTCAGAGAGAAAGTGTACAAACCTCAGTAATTCACAGATAGTTTTTACACAATAATAGTAATTATTATTATTGACACACTATTATTATTGTATACTATAATAATGTTTTCTTATAGAAATGATAATGTGGATAAAATATTATAATGAATTGAATTATCTACTTGTTACAAAAAAGCGAAAAGGGTACAATAATAATTAAATTTTTTACCTCTGTTGGTAAATCATTTACAGATTTCTGTTTGCGACTGGTGTCATTTTGAAGCTCCTGTGTATTTTCTGACTCATTTTGCTTTAACTTCTTTTGGTCTGGTTCTTGTTGTTTTACTCCTTCACTTGTTGCTACCTTTTGGCTCATATTATTTGACGATTCTCCATGCTTATCCATTTTTCTATAATATACACAAGACAGGAATAATAAAAATTTATGATTATGAGTTAGCTGATGTAACTATGAATAGATATGTGTGAAAGTCAAACACAGAGTTGATTCTATTGACTATTGACTAAGAACTTATGTAGAAGCATGTGCATATATAAACTCATATTCATAAACTAGATAAATGTGTTGTAGGAAAAATAATGATAACAATAGAATTTTTCTGTAAACTTACCATTTGTCAAGTGCAAACACAAAAAGAAGAGTGTTCTCCGATTTAGACAACAAATTCAGTTTACTTGCAACAAAAAATGACTCAATATCATATTTTGTTACGACTTTCAACTTTTAACACTAACAAACACTTTAGCAAATGACGAAAATACACAGAAGATTCCTCAAACTTATGAAAGAACTAAAATAATAAAATTGTGAAATTATTTAGATTTCAGATATTTCCGATTTCAGATTTGATCAGGGTCAACCGCTTCAAACGTAGCGCTTTTTTCAGGACGTCTAGCGCGTTGATATTTTACACAATGTAATCCATGCACAAAAAATATACATTTTTACGCATTTACAATTCACAATTTGCAACATCGCTATAATCTATAATGTTTTTTTTACAGCACAAAAAGGTGATCAAAACAATTTCATGATTATTAACCGGCCTTTAATCATGTAAAATATTAAGTGTTTGAAATTCTAACTTACTCTTCCTTCAGAAGAATCTCTAGCGTTTGCAATGTTAAGCATGGAAACATTGCACATTGAAAACGTTAAATTTTGGCAAACGACGTTCAACTCGCTCGTTCCTATTTCGTGAATTTTTCCTTGATCATTTCTGGGCATAAAGAATAATTGAAATTATTTTCAAGAATGCAAACGCAAGCATTATGAATTGTAGACAGAAGAAGAAAATCCACACTTTCGTTTACTTGAGACGGAAATTCTAATGAAATTGCTCTGAAGTCTATCAGAAATTTTCATCCTTTCACGTGTAACACTTTTCATCGTCAGAGTTTCAATTTTAAATAATCAATACAATTATTGATTAATCATAACTAAAAGAGCGTATTTCAATTGGGCTTTGCAGGACGAAAAATGCGGAACGGAAAACTACAATGTTTTTCAAGTACATTCTGTATCAAAGCAAAGAATGCATGAGGAATTTTGTATGATTTCAAAGCCATTCATTTATTTCGGAAAAATATTTCCAGCTCTTGTCGGTAGAAAAATTTTCCGTTGAATTAAAATGCAAAGAGCACATATCGAAGCCAAATACTTTAGATTTTAGATTACAACATTAGAATAAACCAGTGTAAAAGATACAAATTCTACAGATGCTCTTGAATTTCAAAAGAAGCACCAAGGTTTTACAAAAGCATCAGGTTTTTACCTCCGAAATTTACTTCGTTGTGACTGAGCTCATTTTATAGATGACAGACGAGTAGTGAAATGATTTTAGTTATCTGATTCAAAAGTCAGCAACTTGGAAACCTGATGGTTTTGTAAAACTTTGGTGCTCGTTTTGTGTCTTTTGAGAGCATCTATAGAATCAAGAATCATATCTATTTTACTCTAGTTAGTTATAATGCTGTATTACTTATTTTTCATTTGTGTTTTGTATTTTGAATCGCATTAAAACTTGAAACTCAACTGAAGTTTCAATCAAAATTAAATGAAGTACTTGGACGCCGTTTGTGTTTCTGTCCGTAGTCCGTACCTTTACAGTGTCCCTAGGTGGGAGATTCATATTTATTCTTGATCATCAGTCCTTGCACAATTCTCTTCCAGTCTCCTTGACGACAAAACAGGATTCAACTTTTCAACTCTTTTTAATTCATTTCAGCTAAATTAATTTTATTTCAATTGTTCAATCGCGAATTTTTGTCCATCTTCTTATTCCAAATTCCGACGTCATTGAAATTTATTTGGCGATTGGCAACTAATCAATTTTCAGTGTTTCCAGGTCCATGGAACCGAGAAAATCCGCAGACAACAGGCAGGAAATTCTCTTGTTTCCTCTTTCGTCTTCAGTATTCGTCATTTGTTGCTGTTTAATGTGAGCAGTGGGATGTGGAATTCGGGAATGGGGAATTTGAACTACATACATGCATGGTGAGACGTGGGAGCTAGAAATAGATTAAATCACTCTGCTCTCTTTTGTCTACAATCTACAGTTGTAACAAGTCAGTTAACCGGACGCTTCGGAAACCACTCCGCCACTGCGCCTCAATTGTGAAGCGATCTCTCTTTCCTCGGTATTGTATGTGTGGACCGCTGCACTCGTTACGTTATACATATAGTGTATGCTAGGCATACGATGTATAGTAACTAAACGAGAAGGTTGACTTGTTACACAGTTAAAAACACGCGTATCACTTGATAAATTACGTTCACAATGCGTTTCAAGACGAGAGCTTCCTCTTTGCAGCTGAACCTACATTTTGTTTGTGTTTCACAAGACCTCAAACGAAGCAGTAAAATTGCCACGCTCCAAATTTTGGTTATGGCGATAACTCTTAAACCACTCGACAGGGAGCAACCAAACCAGCACCAATGGATGCATAATGGCAATGCGAAAGTTTATTTGGCTTCTCTCTGGAGCGAGTTTTCCCGCATCGAAAATTCCCGCCGAATCCGGCTAGTATTTATTGTGCATGGAAAACTCGGTTAAATATTCACCCGAATTCGGGTGAACTTTTAGCGGACAGATTCAGCTGTCAGAAATTTCACCATAATACGGCCGAATTTTAACCAGAAAGCTTCACCTGGATGCTTCTGTTGAAACCTTCTACCATATTCGGCCGGATACGGGTACTTATAGGCATACGACATTTGCGACTGTACAACAATGCCGAAAACGACCGAATATCAGTAGCTAAAATCCTAAGGACTTTTTTTGTTGGAACTACCAGCCGGATCCTGCCGATTATCAAGTACAAATTGTAATATCAAAACTGAAATACAATTTCTCTCGTGTGCTTGATCATACGAAAATCCCGAACTCAGCCGACTGTGAAATGGGATTAGATTTTTACCAGGACTTTAATCTTTTATCGGAGTTTTGTCGATGAGCTCTATATCGACTGGGATCTGCGAAAGGTTGCTCTCTCAACGTTTGTATACTTTGACATTATGCTCCTTCCCATAGTTAAGCTATAGGAAGGAGCACATTGTCAAAGTATACAAACGTCGAGAGATCAACCTTTCGCAGATCCCAGTCGATATTCTATACCATGAAAACTGATGCAAATGAATGATTTGAAGCCAAGTTCTTGAGTGTGACCCCCTTTTGTAAATTATATGGATCATGATGCACGTAATAATAGTAATAATAGTAAAATAATAAACATGTGAGGCACGGGCCTCCTTAATCCCTCTAGTAGTAAAAGCTACGAAAAGGCCTTTTAATTCTAGCAGTCAAGAGGTTTGTAAGATGTCTTTCAGTATTATAATAATATATTTCATATATTAAACGGGGTACTTATTCGATGACCAAAAGAAAAAAGTTTTCCCCGTAATAGTTATTTATTATTATTGTTGAAATCGTAGAGCTTTGACCTTTGAGCTGGAAAAAATCTTGTAAGAAAATTTGCTATCTTGAATCTTGGAAATTCTGAATCAGCTTGAATTTTGAATGTTGTGAGGTTTGTGGCTAATTTCTCTGGCTTATACCTTATACTTGATACTTTTGATTTTTGCTGTAATCGGAAATCGGAGATTTGTATTTACTTTATGAATGAAAGCATCATCATTATCATAATCATTTCTGCACTGGTGAAATCCAAGTCATTCTCAAGTATTCTCAGAACCAGAAAAATGGACGATTCGTAGTTCATGAGCCATGAGTTCGATTTCTGTTTCCGCGTTCAGTATTTTCCATTGAAATGTAATTGGCTTGGACTGGCTAAGCAAACAGGCACTTTTGACTTTTCACTACTCAATACTCAATACTGAATATTGTCAATTGGCAAGGAAAAGTGAAGAGAAAACTTAAACTATACCGGAAAACGGAAACCCCTTCAAGCTTACAGATTCGGACTGTAATTGAACATAATTATTATTAAAAGTAGGATTGGCAAAGTTTATTATCATCATAATGGAAAATCTTTTGTACCTTTAAACTTGGTACTTGACTTGAGACGTTGATCATTGTTACATGGATGGAAACTTGTACCTTTTCAAATATGTGGAAAATGTTTTGTATGCGGGCAGGATGCTAATCGTTTCGGAACATATGCAAATGGTAAAATGAGTCACATGATTTATTAACGTATAAAGTTTGATCTGAGTCACGTCGAATAAACATCAATTCAAAATCCTTGACGATCACATTTATTTTCGGTCGCTTTTCAAAACACATACAACTTTGTAAACAATAAAAAATATAATAATAATAATTATTATTAATTATTATTACGAAGGTAAATTTAAACTTAAGATTTATAGTGCTAATTCCCACTGTAAAATATTAACAGATACTTACTAAAAATAATACTATAACCGGCTACTCTAATTCTTCTAGATTAGGTAACTGTACAACCCAGTTCAAGTTCTGACCGTCGCGCCCTCCGATAAATTTTGCCCTGTCAACTTGGTCAACCCGAATAAATTTATGCTCTAGCTTTGTTCTACTAATAGAGAATGCTAATGGGAAATTTCGTTGTTGTTGTCCTGTCATTTCTGAGACCGCTACTAATGCAAGTTTATTGGGATTTATGTCAACAGAAAGGAAGAACCGTATCAAATAGAGCTTTGTATCACTTAAAATTACACTATTACACCTCCTCATTGTTGTTTTTGAATAGGAACTATACATTTTCCCATGCATTATAACTTTGTCGTAACGTATAGCTCTCAAAGGCTCAATATTCAATAACTGTAACTGATTTTTTTCGAAGTCGGAAACATGATAATCTGAACCTTTGCCCACCATTCTACAATTTGACATTTGTTCCGAGTTCTTCAAGGGTTTTCGGTTTTCAATTAGATTAAAATAAAAGTCAAAAGCGTAAGAATGAGCAAAGGATTTACGTTCCAATGTACGAGCAATCGATATCTCTTGTACTCTGTTGGCTATTTGCACTGGAACGTATTGCGTTCCGTTAAAAAAATTGAGGAATATTCCGTTATAATTTTCGTTGAGGAAGGTACTGTAACCTATCAAAGGCCCCCAGTTTCTAACAGCATCTGCGGCATGAATAAAAATGTGGAGATTAAAAGAACAAGCTTTAATCCCATACAAAATTTTAGTTTGCTTGACAAACTTGAAGAGCCGTTTTTCCGCCAAATCAATCGCCGACTTTGTGATTGTATCACCGCATAATTTGGATAAGGCAGAGACGAACAGAGTAAAATGGTTGAGGTATCTGTCGGGCAGGATTCCTTTTAGAATCAAAGGCACTGCCAAAATCCAAGTCTTCCATTCGCAAGCTTTCCAAAAGCCCCGCTCCGACAAGGATCTCACTGTTCGTTGAGTGTGGTAAGGGACAAGAACTTTAAGAAATCTCTGGTCGATTTCCTTGATGTTTTTACCCAAATAGTACTCCTTTCCATGACTTTTGGAGTCCAACCAGGCAGCTGCAAACCACCTCCCGATCCCCAACAAACCAGAGTGAAGATAATCAAAGCAGAATCCATTGACAAGATCAAATTTGTTTAATAATAATAAATGGGAAGCATGATTTACACCAAACTGGTCATCAATAGCTTCTCCATTTTCAACTCTCTCTGTAAATTTCCTCAGGTGCCCCACAAAGTCCTTATGAGTCCTCTTTTTGACTTGTCGCATTGTTATGGGTGGGAACACTCGTTTGTGGGATCTGGGATTATCTGGATTTTTTAGTGAAATGCCTGGTATTAGGCACCATGGGCAAGAGCAATTCCCATTGAACTGCTTGAGACCCTGACACTGTGCACGGGCAGGTGCGTCTGCGGCAAATGTTGGAAAGAAGAGTTTACTATGGACAGTTTCATTTTTCAATTTCCAATCAACACCTGATGATCCCAACTCATTACATTGGTTGACAAAGGCCGGAAAAAAGGCGTCAAATTGAGGTTTTTCGGTGCCGAACCATAGAGCAGAAAATACCATGTGTTTTCGCCTCAAAGCAAAGGGTAGCTCGTTAAATGATAATAAAATTGGCCATATTTCATAATGAGAAGATTTGAAAATTGACACTCCATCGGAGCTAGCAGTAAAAGTCAAGTCATTTTTCCCGAGTTTCAAATCTTTGTACATTCTACCATCATAAATATCCCCTATAAAATCTCTACTTTGCGTACGGTCTACAAATGTCTTTTCTAGACCCTCTTGAACTTCTGCTATTTTTAAAACTGTTGAAATTGACCTTTTCATATCAAAACAATAAAAAAAAGAATGACTTTTATCTAGTTGAGCTTTGTCCAATAAAATTTCACATTGCCCGCAAACCTCTTCTGGTTCTTTTCCGAGAAATGATGAGCAATTTTTACAATAATAATTTTTACATGCTCCAGAGTAGTTAAATCCCAGGGCGCCCTCATATGTGTGCAACGTCGTAGGAAAATTGGTTGATGATGGAAGATGCAGCTTGAGAAGTTTCAACAGGTCCTCCAGGCAGACGTTGGAAAGTTTATATCTGATAGCAAATGAGAAAATTAACAGGAGGCTCTCGCTATCCGTTATATCTGCACCCGGAAAAAGCGGGGATCCAGCATGCTAAAATAGCATCATAAAATTAAAATAAAAAACTTTGTCGCAAGTAAAAATTAAATTGTGAAACTGCTGATTGCTAGTACACAAAAATCAAATTCCAAGAGCAATGTACCTTTGAAAACCGATTTTCAAACTTGGAGGACTGAGCTCTTTCGAAATTTGAAGGAGTTGAGTCAAGGTTTGAACCTTAGAGTATATATAACCATAGAGAGAGCATCGAAGGTAGTTAACCGATCCTGACGACTCACAATAAAAATCAAAG
>JAQGBH010007998.1:0-10279 GCA_034698265.1 Sminthurinus aureus | reverse complement strand
CCTCCCACAAGTGCCAGTTTCAGAGAATTTTAGAAAACTATTATAAAATTCTTTAAAATTCTCTGAAAATGGCATTAGTGGGAGGAGCTGGGACCTCCCAATTTTTTGATGGGCTTCAACAGGCTTCAGAAGCTTGTGTGATTTTTTTCAGATTTTTCCTAAGCCCAAAACGATCGTGGCGATTTGTTTGTCCAAAAATTTCAGAGCCAAAAATTTCCAGTGTGATCACACCTTAACACAATTTCTCTGACTTGAAAACGTAAAGTATGAAAATGTTTCCAACTTTCAATAAATTTTACGAGTTTTAGAACACGTGGCGTCGTGCAGTTGCAGTTGGATTTGAACGCCGTTTACAATTTTTATGCACCTTGTTTTGTTTCTTGCACTTACAGGTTTAAGCTTTTGCCGATCTGCACAATTTTACCAAATTCAAAGCAAAGCCCTTGAAATGTTCAACATTTTTTGCAGGTGGCAAATTACAAATCGTAGATTTTTACATTGACTAAAAATACACGAGCATAAAACGTTGACTTTTGAATCAACAAAACTTACAAACTTTTAACTTTATTGCGTAACTGAAAATAGGATTTATGGAATTTAGACGCCATTTGTTCGCATTTTCTGTTACATAACGTTGGAAAGCATTAATATATTTTCTAATGGTCTAAAAAGTTGTGAAACTTGTTTGGCATGATCAATTACTGCGAAAGATGGTACATTCCGTAAACCTACTAAAACCCACCCCAAAAGAAAAGAAGCTTGTAAAGTTGATTCGATAATATTTTTTTTTCCTCGCGGATACAAAACAATTATAAAAGTTTTCATTGGATAAATTTTCACAGATTCAACGTTTAATATAAAAAATTGGGCAACGATCAGAATGTTCAAGTAAAAATAATTTATTCACATGGTCAAATAAAAAACATTCAAAAGAGTCGAGTCATCAGAATTGTCATTGTAGTTTTCTTGGTTTATAAATGCCATTTTGAAAAGGGTGTTGCATCAACAAAGTGCACGAATCTTCAGGTTTCTAAAATGATATTGAAACAGGATATTTAAAATTATGGTCACGGTTTACAAATCAGCATGAAAAGAATAACAAACTGTTTTTTTCATTCGTCTATTTCCTCTTGTGAGTTTTCAAATGCTGTGTAAGTTTGTTCTTTCTCAAATTTTTGCATGAACAACCAGAAACGGAGCAACTGAGGTTGACCAGACTTTTCTCTTCAGCTGATTTGTGGGTGAGTTGATGTTGCTTTAAACTGGAACTTTGTGTAGTTGCAGTTGATCTCTGGACATTTGAAAGGTCGTTCTTTTGTATGTGTTAGAATGTGCAGGATGAGGGTACTTTTTTGTGCAGCAGCGGATTTGCATGCCTTTTTATGGCATTTGTGATTTTTTTGTCCTGTGTGAATCTTGACATGATCAGTCAAATGATGCTGTATTGCAAATTTCTTATTGCAGTAACCACATTTCAAGTCTTTTCTTCCCGTGTGAATTGTCACGTCGTACGTCAAATGCTGTTTTGTAATGAATTTCTTGTCGCAATAATCGCACTCGTGATCTTTCTGCTCTCTGTGAATTTTCTGGTGAGTTTCCAGGTTAATCTTATGACCGAAGGATTTGCTACAAATTTTGCAATGAAAAGCCTTCGTTCCCGTATGAACAGGTTCATGGCGTGTCTTATGCTGAGTACTTCTGAATTTTTTGTTGCAGTAGTCACATTCAAAATTCAAATTCAACGTCTTTGCCTTGGTCTTGGCTTTATCCATTTTTCCGTGCTTCTTTTACAAAGTAGCGATTGAATTTTTTATCTATAGCTTGTTTGTGCCTAAAAAGTCAGAAAATAAAAAAAACACCTCGAGTTAAGATTTTAACAACACAATGTTTTCCTTGGGTCGATTTGTGGATTTTTTACTCAAGTTTCCTTTAATAAAGTTAATTTTCAGGTGCCAAAATTCAGGACTTTTTGAGTCCACTGGCGGAAAAATCAATTGAATTTGTTTTCTTGAAATTTTGGATATTTAAATGACTTTTGCACTAGAGCAAACAAAGTTTCCAGGTGATTTACAGTACGTGTAGTGTAAATTGATACGGATGAAAATACTTCCGTTGGTCACAAACCAAATTACATAAACTTGCATCTCCAACTAAAATCATTTTGTGAAAAGCCACAAAGTGGACCAAGTGAAAGGCAAACAGTCCAGCGTGCTGCATTTAGTTTTTACCTGTTTTTTCCAGAAACGCAAAGGCCGATCCTTAAACTGAATTTCTTGGAAACTGCTTAAAATTTTAATGCAACGTACATTTTCTGCTTGCTGCAATCATAAAGTTATCACGCCGAAATATTTCCGAATTCCAACCAAATTGGGTAATTTTTTATAAAACGAAAGCAACCCAAATGTTAGCTGTATTTTTGCCTCACTGGTCCACATTTCAAGCACTTGCTCTCAAGATTTATCATTTGTAACTCTTAAATATTCCACAGCACAAGGGAAAATTAATTTCAATTAATTTGCTCCTGTGATAAATTCACCAATTCGTGTTTACCCCTCGCTGAAAAGTTGATGTTTGACGGCAAGCTGAAACAAACCTTGAACTTTGGCTTTGGCAAGTGCAAAAATAAGTTACTCCATAGAAAAATCCGTTGTCATGGGTGTTTGACGTTTTTGACAGGCCACAGATAAATCCATGAGAAAGACAAGATTTTAACATCAAACGATTTTCATTCCCCTCAGAAATATCCCTTTTGTAAAAAGAAGGCAATTTAATTTATTACTCTGGCAAACTAAAATTGGATGAGGAAAACTTCTCAAGTCTAATATCAAAGGATGAATCATGCAAAACGTAAAGTCATCAGCTCAGAACACAACAAATTTTAGTTTTGTTTGGAATATTATTCGTCCAACATCCAAATTCTTTGCAAATTAGTGGATTGCGGAATTTGGAGGAAAACTCAAAGACAAAACAAATAAATTTGAGCTGGATAAAGAATAACTTAATTTCCAAATTGAAGTATTTATTTTGTATGCACTAAAATGTTTATGACTTTCGTAGTAGAGAAATTTATTTCCAACAATTTTGCCGCTCATTTCCCTGGTTCCATTTTGCTATTTGAAATTCGAATCTAGCTTTTCTCGAGCAAATCTGATCATTTTACTGGAAACTTTAATTCGACGCCGTTTAAATTTTTGGAACTGCACGAACCGAAATTGGAAAGTAGCTCATTTAACCGCAAGTATATTTACTCAAAAGTTTTCAATTTGAGGGTGAAAAACATATGGAAGAAGGTCAGTTTCCATGGCAATTTTATTCCAATACACAGGAATCTGAAACCACATTTAAAATCCTGCAATTTTTCTTAGCCGATTTCAACACGTTTTCTTGTTACAATTTACGCATTCTCCCATACTCCACTAAAAAATGAAACCATTTGGATTTTAGTTCTGCTTTATTTAGCGAGCTTTCCCGTTTGAATATAGCTCAGTGGATTCGCCAGCACTTCTCCGACAATTTTTCATTGTCAGTTTTAATTTTATGAGGATTTGAAGAAGGTCAATGCGTTTAGTGTTACGACAATGAATCACGCCTTTGAACTTTGGTGAATAAAAAAAAGAGTTTGACGCCGTCCAAGATTTTACAAGAGTGAAACTTTCTTGTTGCTCATGAGATGCACAAGTTGGCTGTTCCGTTGTGTTGTAAATAAGATCAACTAGCAAATAGCAAAAAATATCGTAGTTTATTGATAACGTTTCTCTCACCGTTCAAAAATACAGCTTCGGTCACACTTTTGTGTGTCTTTTCATGTGTACAACTAAATTTATCTTGGCCTCACAATCAGCTGTATATTTTCTCACGGTTTCATGAACGATGAACGGCCTTTTGACTTTGATGCTGCTTGACTTTTGACTTCAAAACAGCTTTGAAACCGCACAGAGGAAACGGACATAAATACTTCGTGTCTTCGTTGTGAATTAAAATATATTTTGAAACTACACTGAAAATAATTGGCAGATTTTAAGCTGTACAATTCGCCACTCGTCTACTTTTGCTTGTGAGTTTTTAAATGTCTCGTGAGGTAACTTTCTATTACGGTTTCGTAAGAACAACCGGAAACTGAGCAAAGGAACTTGCGCAGAGTTTTATTCTGCTTTGATTTGTGAATCAGTTGATGACTCTTCAAATTGGAGATTGTTCTGGCTGCGTAATTGCAGTTGACATTGACATTGACCTCCTGACATTTGAACGGCCGTTCTCTTGTATGTGTTAGAATGTGAAGCTTGAGGTCATTTTTAGCTTGAGGCCGCTGGCGTGTTCACATCCTTCGTGAGGGCATTTGTGAACCTTTCGTCCTGTGTGGATCGTCTCATGGGCAGTCAAATGGACTTTCCGAGAGAGCTTCTTTTCACAGTAATCACATTTCCAGACCTTTTGACCCGTGTGGACAACTTGGTGCTGTGTCTTTTTCTGATTAGTTTTGAACTTTTTGTTGCAGTAGTCACATTCAAAATTCAAATTCAATGCGTTAGTCTTCAGTTTCTTGTCGTTTCCCATAGTTTTTTGTTCACGTGTTAAAATCCTGATGAATATCGGAAAGTTTTAGATTCTGGGTGCAGTTTTTATTTGCCTAAAAATTCTGGACAAAAACAATCAAACAATTTCACAAGTTGACCTTTCTGGACGAAATTTTTTCATGGAATAAAATTTCTTTAGGACAAAATCAAACAAATGTGTTTTCTTTCTTTTTTGGTAGTTCAATCAATTGGAATGTTTGAGTAAAAAAAATTGAGATCAAATCCAGTGGACGAAAATGAAATGTTTCCGTCAGTCACAAATCCAGTCAAGTCTCAACTCCTGCTTTAACGTTTTTGTGGAAAGAAACAAGGTGGAAAAAGTGGAAGGCAAAAAGCTGTCCGCATTAAGTTGTTCACGCACAACGTTTTTATTACTCGACTGCCGATTTAAATTTGACTTGATTTCTGTCTGCGGTTTGAGGCTCATTAAAACATACGGTATTCACAATCAGCTGGAAGAGATAAGTTTGGGCCTAACATTGCATTTTCTTGTGTTGTTTGGTCCGTTGGCAACATTTTTCAAGCAGAAAATATTTACTTTGAAATCAAAGACCAAAACCATTGCTCTAAGATTTTAAGACGGCGTCAAGGTATTTAAATAAACCAAAAGTTCAGAGAAATTTCAGAAATGAGTATTTTACTATTTGAAACTATCAAATGGGCGTCTTTTCAATCCGAATGAAGCAAAATACATGGAAAGAAGCATAATATTGTATTTGTTGAATTCATGTTATCATCTTCTGAGACAGAATTAATCGTTGAGAATAAAACTCCATTACGTGTGTTTTATTGAGACAATTGAACGCCGTTTACAAATTTTCAACGTTTAAATACTGCTCCTTGATATAAGATGCAGTGGATTTACACAAGCATAAATTAAACTTGAAGTTTCAAATCGCAGTACAAAATTTTGACCTTCTCAAGACTTCCATAACAAACTAAAAGCTTGTTTTTATTTTCAAGCTGATTTTCATATTTATAACTCGGTCAAAAATTATTAGGGTCAAGTATTGTTTTTACATTTATTCAATCTGCAGATTTAAAACGTAGGACTTTGTCTTATGAGTTGAACTTTGATGCCTGATGACGTTCGACTTTCTAAACAGATTTGTATTTACACAGAGGAAATGAACAAGAGTATTTTTTCTCTCTTTTGTGAATCAAAAGATGGGAATTTAAGGTGATTCTGGCTTTGACTGCAAAGTCACACTGCGGCCAAATTGGCTAAACTTCCGCTTTGTTTTGCTATTGGAGTCCTTGGGATGTTTACTATGTGCCCACATTCCTAAAAACCCCAACAAAAATGTAAAGAAAATTGAATTTTGGCCGCCTATTATGTGAAATCGGGCATAGTGCTGCGTCGTCGCTGAATCTAAATCTGGCGGTTTGAAAAGGATACGAAATATTTTGTCTTGAGCCTGATTATTTGTTTAATTTCCTCTCATTTGTTGGGGAGAGTTATTTTTCCTTGTCCGATGAATACTATTTGCAAATTTTTGTGAGGCAAACTTGTAAAAATGTACAATGTTCATTTTGATACCTGAGCTGGCAGTTGGATTTCTCTCTCTAAAATCACAGCGGTCTTTCCTTACCAATGGAAGAGGAAAACAGCAATTGACAACTTAATGACTTTGCTCTACTTACAAAAACCGATGCATCGGCAGAAATTGATCCGTCTTTGCCTTCGACATCCGAGATGTGGACAACGGAAAGTTGAACATTCTGCACATCTCACAAGTCAAAACCTACAGACAGACTCGGTTCAATCCTGAATCTCGTCTTCATTTATATTTCTTTCACTTTGCTTCTTGAACCCTTTCAAAAACACATTTTTCTACTTCTCACTGCAACTCTTGATCAAGTGTCTTTCGTGCAAAAGCAGAATAGTTTTTGATTCTCGAGATTTATTTTCTTCTGATAAAAGGCAGTTAAGACGAGGCCAAAAACTGTTGATAATGTAAGAAACTTGGATTTGCTTCTTGGCTTTTTTAACCCAAAGAAAAATTAGGTTTAGTTTTTTTTATTTGTACAGCTTTAAATTGTTTTGAAATTCAATATTCAATTCCGTTATTTTTGCTAAATCTTTAGACTTTTGGGGAAGAAAATCGTAAATTCTGTAAAAGAAAGCAACAGCGATGGCAAAACAAAAGACGGCAGCTCGTTCAAACTTAAATTTTGAATGTGATTATTGCCTGAAACAATTCAGGAAGAATGCAGAAAAGGCAGCTCATCAAGTTGTTCACACCGGAGTAAAACCTTTTTCGTGTAAAATTTGTAAAAACTCTTTCACGTCAAAAGGCAGTCAGAAGCTTCACATGAAAATTCACAGAGGGCAGAAAGATCACGAGTGCATTTATTGCGGGAAGAAATTTATTACGAAACCAGAAATGACCACACATTTGACGGTTCACACTGGGAAAAAAGATCAAAAATGTCGGTACGAGGGATGCGGATACGCTGCGGCGCAAAGAGGCAATCTCATCCGGCACATCCGAGTCCACACAAACGAGCGACCTTTCAAATGCCAAGAGGTCAACTGCAACTTTGCCGCCAGACAAAGTACCAATTTGAAGCAGCATCAACTCACTCACAAACACTGAAGTCAAAAAAGTCTGACCAAGTCCAGTTGCTCAACTAAAAAGCTTTAGCTTTAACTTTTTCTCAATGTGTAAACTCCAAACAAATTACTCATTCCTTTGCATAAAACAAATTTCAACCTTATGCATTTTTTCTGCTGTGCTATGTTTTGAATTTCAAAGCATTAAATCAGCAAGTTTTTTCACTCCCTTTTCTTGAAATTTTAAAGAGTCTAATTTAAACTATTGATACAATTTTTACATTTATTTTTACATTTACAGAATTTTTCCAAGCTAAGAAAAGCTATTCAAAAATATTTGTCCACATTGTTTAGTTTTCCTCTGCGATAAATACAATTAATTTATTAACTCTTTTGGATAGTGCTTTTTAAAAACGCATGATCAGTTTTCAAAATAAAATCCAAAATACGAATTACAAATAGCAATCAGAATGTCAATTTTACACACGATCAGCATAAAAAGGAAAATAAGGAGCGCAATATTCCGCGCTCTTCCATTTTCTGCTGTGTGTTTTTAAATGTATTGTAAGGTCCTACAGTAGACCCTGGATTATCCGAACTAATTCGTGCAAGAAAATATCGGATAAGCGAATTCCAATTCGATTATCCGAACTCATTAGAAAAATGAACTACACGGCCACCTGGTGGAATTTGCTACTGGAACTAAAAATTCATAGAAAACACCACTAGATGTCGCAAATGGTGATTTCTATTTGCATTGAGAACAGGAATTCGCTTATCCGAATTTGTTCGGATAATCGAAGTTCGGTTAATCGAGGGGCTACTGTATTTTCTAAAAGCTTTAAACGGGCAACTGAAAACTAAGCAAATGAACTTGAGCTGAGCGTCAAAACTAATTTGTGTCTGTATGCTATGTGACTTTATTTTCCAACCAATCTCGATGAAATTTCGCATTTAGAACGCCGTCACATCACAGATGATGTCCAGGCAAGGATTTTACTCTCGGATGAATTTCGAATCAACACGGAGCAATTCATTGAACATCACCACACATCGTCAAATTCTGAAAACGTTTTTTCAAATAAGCAGACTTTTGGTAGTTTCAGGATTGAAATCTCCCATAATCGCCTTTAAAAACGCTACCTTGGACTTTCGTCCACCTGACCTGCTTGCAGGTGATAACTAACTCGTTGGTTCAAATTTCCAGCATTTTCTGTCAATATTTAAGATTTTGACTCTGAAATATTCCGCAGCACAAACTAAACTATGGGAAATAGACACTTTCTCATTGGTTCATCCAGGATTCAAAATTGATTTCATTTCATTTTGAGAATTCGGGCTCATTCAAAACATATGCAGTTCAAAACTGGGCATTTGTGACAAAAATCGTGAATTGCGTTTTACGTTGACAACGTTTCTTGTGCTATGCGGTCTTTTGACATGATTTATCGGCATGGCAAATATTGCTTTCATTAAAAAGACACCGACCGCTGGTCTAAAAAATTCAGATGGCGTCAAACTCAATGGAATTTTGGACATAAATATTGGTTAATAATCTTGGTTTCAAACGATTGGATTTGCGTCTTCCTAATCCAAATGAAACGAAACTGATAAAGTTTGCTCTTGTTCTAAATATTCGCCAATTCCTTTTTACCTCGCGCAGAAATGTTGACTACAAAATGGCCCAAACGTTGGACTTTGTCCTGTGGTAAATCCAAAAATAAGTTCTTCTATAGAAAATCCGCTGCTGTGGGTTGACAAAACCCAGGCAACAGATAAATCCCAAGGAAGATGTAAGATTTTTACACTGAACGATTCTCATTCAACATTTTTTACTCCAGCGGACATTTTAAAATGTATGTTTTCTGTTTTCATTCACACTGTTTTTTCTCAGTTTAAAATTAGTTTAAATTCTACTTTTAGCTGATTATGAGCAATTTTAGTTTAAAATTTCATTTAGTCAGGTCAAACGGTGTTTGTGGAATTTGGACGCCGTTTGAATTATTTTACGTTTTGTTGCGTCTCCTACATAGGAGATGAGTTTAAAAAATTGTCTTCGTAAAAATGTTAAACTTGGAAAGAAAATGATAAACTTTTGCACACATGTTGCTTCCAGATTTGGACCACTTTCTAAAATATTCGCACCACCTTTTTTGCTTGATTGAAAACAGAAAACTACTGCTCCGTGTACGTCTGCTGAGTTTTTTCATTCTTTACCAAAATATTCAATGTTCAAGAATAAATTTATTTACACTTCTAACGAAAACGGCATTCAAAATATTTAGTCGTCACATTTCTCATTTTCTCTCTTTGAAAAATACATTTAATTTTGTGTTGGATTTTGTGTGTCGTGGTAGAAATAGAGGAGCAGTTTTCAAAATGGTTCTCACAAAATACACTAAAAATGTTGGACTGATTTTCAGTTTTACAAATGATCAGCATAAGAAAAAGAAGAAAACGATTTTCTCTTTTGTCTATGTTCTCTTGTGAGTTTTTAAATGAGTCTTGAGATTTTCCTTTCTCACGGTTTTATACGGACAACCGAAAACGGAGCAACTCAACTTGAGTAGAGTTTTGTCTTCAGCTGATTTGTGAGTGAGGTGACGACTGACGACTCTTCAAATTTCGATTTAATGCAGATGAGATTGGCCTCTGGGAATATGAAAGATCGTTGTTTCGTGTGTGTTCGAATGTGAAGCTTGAGGTCGCCTTTTCGTCCAATCTTCTGCCTCTGGAAGTTGACCTGGAAAATGGGAGAATTCGGAGGCAGTCGAGTAAAATCAGGATTTTCCTGTACAGAATTTACTTTTCTCTTGGCGTTTCTTACTGTTTTTACATGTTGTTGAGATTGGTGCAGTCGACGCTGGTGGAGCCGGAGAAATATTTCCGGTGGGATCATTTCGTCCTTCATTTTATGCGTGTGGTCAGTGGTCGGGTACTCGGTTTTGAATTTCATCGGATTTTGCATGTTCTTCAAGAATCCGAAAGAGTGCGTAATAATTTTCAACGGACTTTTTTTGGAGAGTGAAAATCCAGTGCAAATAAAAAGTAAAAAATCCTAACTTGGTGATGATTTTATATCGCCTTGAAAGCATAAATGCTTTAGGCTCCGGATGCGAAGCTGACTATAAATACAGCATCGTTTCTG
>JAQGBH010007997.1:0-10281 GCA_034698265.1 Sminthurinus aureus | reverse complement strand
TTTGGGTTGCCATGGAAATTGTCTTGATATTCCATCCAGCCAGTTACATTCGGTTGAGCTCCTGGAATGACTTTCCTCGTGTCAAAAATCAATCGTCCGTTGGCAAGAATTCGAGGGTCGGCATAATCGTACCCGGTCTTTCTTTTTAAATATATCCCACCATCGACTGTGACCTGGGTCAAAATTTGTTGTGGGGAAAAGGTCATTGTTCTCAACCGGATTTGGGTGGTGGGTGATGAAGACCCGGAAACGGGATCCAAAACGGTGCTTTGAATCAAAGTGACAAGGATTTCTGGCGAAGTTAGTCCTGTTAGAATATTTTCTCCTTCAACTCGAGATTCCTTGACGTTTGATTTGTCTATCCAAGGTGATGGGAATTCCACGAGGTGAAACCCTTTTGAACTGCTGTCTGCAGGAAGAGTGACCATGTACTCGGGAAAAAAGTTGATGAGTTGTGTAGAATTCTTGACCCCGAGATTTTTTACCACTAGACCACCCACTTTGATTTTGAACATGTCTTCTCGTCCCGTTTTCTCCAGTTTAAACCCATCTTCATTCAACTTCAAGTCAACTGTGTCCAACTTTGGGACAACATTTTCTTGTGAAGAAATCAGCTGCCACTGACTTGATGAGACGTTCCAGTAAAATTTAGATTTGGCTCCACTGGCTGTGTTGATGGTCGGTGGGGATCGAGTGGCCAAAATTGATGAGGAGGTCCAGCTATATGTGGAGGGTCTATTCGGAGTTTCATCTGGAGATTCTGTCCACTCGTGAATCCCTATTGTATTTTGATCCACGCTGAAAATTGTTCCGTCCTGACTCAAAATAATTGTTTGGGAACTTGAATACGGAAATATTTTCTCAGGCCCTTTTTTCCAATTCACATCACTTACCACCGGCGTGGTTGTGTAGCAATAAGCAAGTATTTTCACTCTATATGAGTTGCTTTCCCTCAAGTGGAGAAAAGCACAAGAGGAGCTCAGGACAACATTCACCTTTTCAAGGCCCCCGATCGCATGCGTCTCTGCAAACCTCACGCTCTGAACTGTTCCGTCCGTGTGCTTGTAAAAGTGGAGGAAATTGTCCACGGCCAACACGGAGAAACCCAAACCGTGAGCGGCAACTGCATCAGCTGTACTCTTGACATCTATTGTGTTTTCCGGTCGACGGGGAAGTTGCGAGACTTTGGGCTGAGTGAAAGTGAACGTGACTTTGGTTTTTAAAGTGGGAAATTCTACGGCGGAGAGGAGATTTGTCATTTTTTGGTTCTGGTTCGGATTTTGGTTTTGATTCGGAACTGCGGCTGAAGTTGACAGATCAATGGCCGTGTCAAACGGACGAAATGGAACATCCGCTCCCGAGTGTTTTGAGTAGGAAAACTTGAGCATTTCTTTCCACAACCCGCCAAACTGCTGTAGAATCCCGCTGAGCAAATTGGAACTACTGTCGTACTGAAACTTTACACTTTGTTGATATCGCTCCGTTTTCATTGTATAGCCGTTGAGAAGGAGCTGACTTGGGTCATTTGTTTCTTTGTACTGGAATTCCAGTTCTAGTTTGTTGGAGCTAGAGGCAGAAGGAATTGACGTGACGTTTGATATGAAAAGAGCCTGAGGCTCAATTTCATTCCACTTGGAATTTTGGTTGGATGCCGAACTTTTTGGGCGATATTTGTAGTCAAATGTTTGGCTGGTTAAATGATTTATGAATCGAGTGAGATGCCATTCTACCGGGAATTTTGAACTGGATGATCCAGCTCCCTTCATTTCATGCTGAAATCGAAGTGCATTAAAGTCTAAAGAATTTGGCACCTGGCCAAAAAATGCAGTTGCTCCTTTTGATTCAAACTCCCAATAGTTTCTTGCTATTGAAGTTGAAGCGGACGTGGATGTTAATGTTAATGCGGATGTTGAAGAATGGTAAACGATTTTTGTGTACTGAGGTGCCGTTGGTGCTGTGAAATCGGAAACGGGATTTCCGGTACTGTCTTGCGTTGTTGTTTTTAATGTCAGTGGATGTGACTGAGACTGGAGGATGAGATAAAACTTGTCCAGCTTCTCAAATATACTTCTCACTCGAACTACAAAAGGATGACTTGAGACCTGCCAGTCACTGTGACCCAGAAGCGACCCAGAGGATCCGGATGCGGAAGAATCATAGTCAGAATTGGAGCTGTATGACGCAGAAAATCCGATGAGAGGAACAAACTGAAGTTCAAACTGAACTTGTCCCGTTGGAAGTGCCGCGGACGAGGCCAACTGTTTCACTTGTATCAGGTCTAAAATGGATTTCTCCCGCAGGGGTTTCGGGGTATTTCCAACGGCCTTCAGTTTTTCAACAGATTCAGACCCGGATTCAGTTCCATTTCGAGCAGCAGAAGAGGAGGACAACAAGGCGGAATTAAAAGAAGTCAAGTCAATCAAACAGTTACCATCAAAACAGTCATCCCCATCAAGACGATCCCGTTCTGGCCCAAAGTCCCAGTCAATCGCCTCAATCTCGGGCCCCGAGAACCCGGAAGCACTCTGGAGAAATCCGGATTCTTCCTCTGGATTTTTTGGCAAGGTGAATGAAGCAGCAAAGATGGCGCCGTCCGTTTCAAATACAAGGATCCGAGTCGGAGTCAACTGAGTGGTCGCTATGACTTTGAGATGAGGAAGATTTTCTCCCTTTGGATTTATTGGCAATATGGGGCAAAAAAACCGGGAATCACTTGAATAGCGAGGGCTATATGGCCCATCCAATAAAAATAACAAGCGTTGCTTTTCTTTTTCTATTTCATCTTTTGCTGTTTTTCTCAGTTCCTCCCCGTTTTGCCCTTGGAAAAACAGAGGAGTTTGCCCTTTGTCAAAGTAGAAGAAGGAAGAGCGACGGAAATTTTGAGTCTTTCCATCCATGGAAAAAATGACGGTGATTGATTTAAAAGTGACGGCGAGGCTGAAGGATTCAGACTCAAAGAGTTCCAGAGATTGAACAACCATTTCACCAGAATTTTCCACCCCGGGTAATCCAATCGGTAGCTTTAAATCCCCGAGTTTCACGAGTTGACTGGCTTTGTTCAGCTGGAAGAGGAAGAGTTGGCCTTCTTTTTGAAATACGATGACATCATTTTTATTTTTCCCTTGAGACGATGTGAAAGACGATACAGAGGGCATTGAAATAATCCAGATTTTGTCCAGAACTCCTTTCACTTCCGCCGGAAGTTGAACTTTAATTTTCTCTAGTGGAAATAAAGAGTCGTCTCTTTCGCCCTCTTTTCCAGTGACAAGCGGGGCGTTGAAAATGGAGTATTTTTGGATAAAGTAAAACGATGTCGAGTTACCTTTTGAATCGTGGAAAACCGCACCGAGTCTCGGCTCCCCACGTGCGCACGAAGTGACGATTCCGTCATTGACATTGGCACTGGAAAAGTCCAAGTTTAGACCGCACCAAATGTTTCCCATGACAAATCGATCCGTGAATCTAATGGGAGCATCTTCAAATGCATTCGACCACCGGATGTCAATCCCTTTTTTGTCCAGAGGTGAAGACGAATTCTTGGACTTGGTGTAAAATCCAAGTCCATTTGACTGTTTAGTGATGATGAGCATTTCTTCACCTGGAGTTTGTGGATCAACCCGAAGAATGTCAACGGGACTCGATGATTCGCCAGTTCCGTTTCCAAAGGAATGAGTCCACTTTTCACCCACTTTCAATTCCAACGTGGCCTCATTTTCTCTGTGCAGATTCAGTTGAAAATACCGCAGCACGTTGTCACTCGTCAACATGAGGGTTTTTGCCACGACGCTATTCCTCTCACCGTCATTTTCACTTTCAGTGTCGGAGCCGGAAGGCAGGAAGGTTTTTATCCATAGTATTTTTGAGCGGGGCAACGAAATTAGCTTCACTTTTGACCTTAAAATCACTTCCATTCTGATCTTTGATCACGAAATATCCGTGTCTTTTATCCCACACAAATGACAAATGAGGTTACTCGTCTTTGTCTTTGTACAGTATTTGTTTCCTACACTTGACACTTGACACTTGAAGCAAAATGTAGAAAATGTTTTATTATATTCTTACAATTGTCATTCAAACACCGTTTTGAATTTTCCAGCAAGTTTTGAGTTTCAAGTATTGAATGAGTTTAAATCAAGATGAAGAATTCAAATTTAGTACAGTTTCAAGATTTACGATTTGTGGTTGATGGTTCAAAATTCTAATTCCTTCAAAACATGTCAAATGTTCAGCTTAGTGTAGATAAGACACGTGGACATTATATCTTAAGATTGTGTCATGTCATAAAAAATTACATGTATGAAAAATCATCTTCAATGGGTAAAACATTGATCCATTCGTTTCCAAGTGCAGAAGAAAGAAGAAAAGGCGAGCCAGAACCAGAACCAGAGACGAGCAAATAGAAGAAAATTACAGTCAATGCATCAATCAATCAAATTAAAGTTTCTCAGATAAAACAGCATTAGACACATTTGAGAATTGAGAATTACTGGGAATTGCAAGTGGATTTCGTACAGAGACCAGAAAAAGAGCAGAGAGACACGAATCGAGAGTCGAGTCAAGGTTGAAAGAGCAAAACGCAGAGAGAGAGAGAGAGACAACAAATATATTTTTCTACGTTCACGTTCATCTTTATGCCCATGTTGATTTACATCTACATGTGAAATTTACAAAGATCGCCAAAGTCCAAATCCAGATCAAATCAAAGCAGCAGTGATAAACCTTAATTTCTTGAGAAATTCATAATCGATTGAAGGGTGAGACGTCTACAATTTTTTTACATATAACGTCTTCTTTTTTATAATGATTGGCCACAAATACAATGTACATTCGAAATGTGATATGAGGAGCAAACACAATTTTGAATTAAAACATGAGGGAATCATAAAATGGTTAGAGTGCAGTAAAATGTTTAGTCATGATTTTCTAGTTGGTTCAAAATACCACCGGGATGCTCCGTCAAAAATAAGCGGATACACGGTTCGGGGGGCGGGGGGAATTATTTTCCGTGGGTGGGGCTGGGGGGTCCAGATTTTTGTCCCGGCACCGTTTTTGGAATTGATTTTCAATTCCTTTAAACATGTACCAACTAATAAACATCTAAGAACAGAAATTTTGCAGACAAATTCCAAAACGTCTCATTTTCAGAGGACATCAAAATTGACCTACTTTTTTCAGGTGCCGGAAATTTAAAAAATGTGGCTTTTGAGCCATTGTTTAATCATTTTTTACCATCTTAGGCTTTATCTTTTCCGTTGGGATTAAACTACAAAAGGGTTTTCAGTTTTTTCAATTTTGAAAACATGTGACCTTCACAGGTCGCTGTGTACAATCAATCGCTGGTGGACAACAGAGGTCACATATTTGCAAAATAAAAACAAAAGGAAAAATCCCTCTGTCGCTTAGGCCTAAAGGAATTGATGAAACCCAAAATCGTCAAACTTGATTGAAAATTGGCCAAACCATGACAGTTTTAGGCAACCTTTGTACACCGTAGTTTTTCAAATTTTGAAAAATACTCATTTTCTTCCCGCACTTTTTTTCAGTTACGAAATCCATAGCAACAGATTGTTCCGTAGTCTAACTAAAGTCTGTGTTTGCTTAAAAGACCAAAAAGGTATTTGACCATTTCTCAGCCGCACCCTTTTGGAAATTGAACAAGCGTACGCTTATTTTTGAAAGAAAATCAGCCAGTTGTGGCATATTTTATCCGTTTTCATCAAAGCTCATATCATAATGACTGCAAACATTTTAATTGCCTCTAACCATTTTACGCTTCCCATGAACAACTTGGACTTTTTTTCATGCTGAGAAATAGAAACGTAATACAAAATACAACAGAGCAAAGGGAAGAGGAAAGAGAGAAATTTGACGGATGAGAGGTCTTGAATGGTCAAAGGATTTAAAACTGAAATCCTTTGGATATCATACAAAACGTATCATTTTTCTACCTTCAACTATCAAGTGTAAAAGTTTATTCCTCCGTCCTCTCGTTCGTTTCCACTGCAAAAATACGAGAGATGGCTCAATTTTCACTGAAATTTCAAACTGTTCAAGTTTTACTGGTATTTTGTGCTCTTTTTTTAACGCTTGGGGTATTTGGACAAGGTAAGAAAATATAACATCAACATGAAAATTAATTGAACCAAGTTTGTCGTTTAACAAGGGACTGAAAAGTTGAAATTGAGTAATTAAGTCAAACAAATATATATTGATTTTTGACCCCAGATGCAGATTATAGCGTTGACGATTTCGATGAAGAAGCTGAATCAACGACAACCATTGCCCCCGGGAAACAGACACCACCATCACCGGATGAAGCCATTGAAGCTCGGATTGTAAGTAGGATCCTTGCGGCACTGAATGCCAACCAAAGTAAACGGAATGTCGCCTACAATCGGAAGATGAAACTGATTCAGACCGAAATGACAAACTTCCGCAGCATGGTTCAACGTCCAGTTTCAGCTGCAGCTCCAGCGTCATCGCCATCTACCGGAGGCAACCCGGTTCAGTCACAACGCTCCACTGTCCAGTCCAATGCGGAGTTGATTCGAGAGCTGCAAAAGGAAATAAAGTCCCTAAAGGATCAAATCTCAAGTAGACAACCGGAGCTAAGGAACGTTAGTGAGCCGTCTTCAGAAATTCCCGCACGTCAAACGGAACTCCGCAGCCTCCGCTACAGGGTGGACGCCTTGAACAGTAGTATTAGTAACCAAAATTTGGAAAATGTTCAGCTGTTCTTTGAAAACGTGACCCAATTGACCGAGGCAGTAAATGAAATTTTAAGGATTGAAAAGGAGAAAAAACGGGGTCAAATTATCGACGCTATTACAGAATCCTTTGTCGGTAATCAGACGGATCGTGTCAAGAGTCTTTTGAGCGATCTCGTCAAAGAAAAACTACTAAACTCATCCATGCCGATAATTGTTGGACGGATGTTTGCTGGAAATATGGCCAACTACCAAAAAATCATTGATTTCTTCAAATCCACCAAAAAATATCTATACAAATCCGGCCTGACCTCTCTCATCAATCTTCTTCAAGGCATTAGCACCACCACCAATAGCGGCAGTGGCAGCCCAACCTTAACTTCCACCTCCGCACCATCATTTGTGGACGACCCGAAATTTCTAAATTTGGCCTACTTGGCAAAAAATGTCTTTGGAAATTCGTTAGAGACCAAATTTCCGCAACTGGTCCAAAATTTGGTATTCAAAGACACAATTTCCGTCCGAAATTTGTACAACAATTTATGCTTGTTTCTGGAAAGAGCCGCGGCAATGAAGGAGAACGGATATGCTGTGACCACCAGAAGAAAATCTACAGCTGTTCCTCCGACCGGATGTGACTGGGACATTATGCCTTTGAGAGAGGGCGAATCCTTCATCATCAGTCAAACAAATCAAAGTCTTTCAGAGACTCTCAATTTAAATGTGCTCAAGGGTGAAGTTTTCGCCTCCACTGATGACTACAATCCGTCTTACTTTTGGAAATTCCAGTTGAGAAAAAATGCTCAGGTAGCCACTTTTTACCGCCCTTTGTTCTGGCAAAATCATGACATGACTGATGAATGATGAGCACGAATTATCTTTTTCAAATTTAATATTTACTTTTACATTTTCTTCTTTCACATGCAGGAACTGACCCTTCAAAATATTCCGAGTAGTTCCGAAGTCACCCCCTTCTTTTTGTGCTCCGCCCCCTTAGTTGAAGAAAAACCAGGAGGAGGAACGAATCTTCAAGATGTTGAGCTACAAAAAACCGGAGAGGGCAACGCCTGTTCATGGTTCATCGAGTGATGAGATCAATCCTTGTTTCGAGCATTGAGAATTGAACATGAAATTCATATGAATATTTCCACACAGTTTGTTTTCCTATGTTTGTCTATGTAAAACAAACACGTTAATCATGTCATTCTGTCATGTGCCCAATTTCTGCTTGAACATTGGAAATTTAAAATAAAAACAGAAACAAAAAGTTTAACATTGTTTATTGGAATTCAATTGCAATGTCCTTTTAGGAGCAAGCGAAGCGAGTTCCCCTTATTCTATCATGTTGTCTGTCCGTCCGTCTGTCCGTCTGTCGGTCTGTCTGTATGTCTGTAGGTCTGTCTGTCTGTCTGTCCTTTTCACGGTTCCAGCCAAACGGCTTGACCAAATCACATGGGGTTTTCTTATTGACATTGTCATTACAGGCGTCAGTGCTGTATGTATTTGAGATTTTTTTACGACCCCGGGAACCCTCCAAAACCCGGAGGGTAATTCTAAGACTTTGTCAAAAAACTGTTTTTTGAAAAAGTCTTAGTATTGCCTGAAACAAATTTTCCGCATGGTCCGTGTCTGCCCGTTGCATTTTCACCACATCGTGACAGACAGACTTAGTGCATTACATAATAGTATGGTAATCTCTCGTTTCACCTAGCTCGCTTCCTCTTTAGGTACTCCTGTACCCATGTTTATTTATTACTCATCATTAGATAAAGGATAAAATAAACCTAGTCCAATAACAATAACATTTGAAATTTGAAATAAAAACAGAAATAAGAAGTTAAACATTGTTTAACATTGGCATTCAGTTGAAATGTCCTTTTTAATATTCATCATTAGACAAAAGATAAAATACACCCAGTATAATAACAATAAAATCAGCATCAACATCAACACTAACATTTTTACGTCAACAACTAATTCATGATTCGTAATTTGTAATTGATATATGGAAAAAAATATCAATATAAACTACACTTTTGCATTTCTGATAAAAAATCAAGACATTTTCCGGATTTAATTATTATGTAGTCATCATCATATTCAGTATTAGATTTGGTGTTGTGTATTTTTGTATGTTTGAATTCTTGAACTTTTGAATTTTTGTGCATGGTGTACTGCGTAAACTTGAAGCTGAATTTCTCCAACAGAATTTTACTCTCCATTTGAATTGGTGCTCAAGTGGTAGAATTTGAAGCCGGATTTGACCGAGCGAGCGAGTGGAGTCGTCCGAGTGGAAATAGAGGAGAACTGGCTCATCTGGTTCCCCTAAAAAGATCTTATCTGTCCAAGAGCCGAAGCCGCTGTACCTGAAACAACGTCGAAATTTTTTATATCACGATCATTAGGTTTTTTGCGTTGTATCTTTTGGCACAATGGAATGTGATATATGCCATAATATTAAATGTAAAATTTTTATATTTTATATTTAAATAATATTCATGATATAATATTAAATCTGATGAGTGGAAACTTACTCAAACACCAGCGGTAATTTTAAAAGCCACGTTTTTACAACCCACTTTCCACTTTCCACTTTACATAGTGGGGAACCCACCAAAGCGGAAGTGGAAGTGGGTTGCTGAAAGTGGAAGTGGAAAATCCAAAGTGGAAGTGGAATTTTCTAAAGTGGAAGTGGAAAATCCAAAGTGGAAGTGGAATTTTCTAAAGTGGAAGTGGAAAATCCAAAGTGGAAGTGGAAAATCCAAAGTGAAAGTGGAAAATCCAAAGTGGAAGCACAAGCGAACCAATTTGTACGATCTTAGGCAGATTTAAACAGGGTGCTACTTAATTTTGCAGAAGCTTGAATAAAATGGAGAAGCCTTTATTTGCAAAACCATTTTATTATAACACTTGGCATATTTTACGTTGTATACACAAAGTTGCAAAAACCAATTAAAGAATCAAGATGACCACAATAAAACTGAGAAAAATACAAAATTCCAAAATTCGTTATTTTCGTTAACAATGTAGCAAACTATTCAAAAAACTTCACTTGATTTTGTTTGTCACATACAGGTTTTATTAAAAAGATCAGAGAAACCTGTCGACCAGAGCAACGTTCACGGAATTATTAATTATTAAGATGTGGATACCGAAGACTAATTATTCCTCAAATATGCATACGTACAATATTTTTTCTAGCCTCTGATAAAACTTATTTATTTGAGCTACAAACGGTTATACCCGGTTTTGGGCGTTGACGTAACCAAAAAGATTTTTGATTGTCAAACAATAAAATATGGGTACAAGTTAGAGCCAATACTAAAATCTATATACCGATTTAAAACTTTTTAGCTAAGAAGTTCCAGAGCTAAGCAAATATATTCCAAGGGTTTACGTGTTTCCTCTAAAAGGTAAAAAATGCAAGTACTTACGAATGACGTTTCTTCAAAGGACATCGCAGGCAAATAAAGGGATTTTTGGATGCTGTTAGAATGGGCCCAAATTTGGTACAGAGGTACTTTAGACCATGGGGAACAATGTTTGTGAGGTCATTTCAAAAGTGATTGCCTCG
>JAQGBH010007996.1:0-10282 GCA_034698265.1 Sminthurinus aureus | reverse complement strand
ATTATATTTTTCAGATTATTTATCAGTGATAAATAATTATCACATAATAATATTATATATATTATATATTATGTATGTGCACAAAAAAAATAATACTTACAATTGCTGCTAATACGAATCCAGCTCCTAGAATTCTCACAGTTTCTGAAAATTGTTGAATAATGTAACCCCATGCAAATCCAACAGCACCAAATAAGAGAATAATTATACGGGAAAGTTTTTCAGCTCGTGCTTGTCCATCATAATCCTGTGACAATAAAAACAATAAAATTGCATTGTTATACTATTTTATTATGCCTGTATAAAACATACATGAGGAAAAACACACAGGGAAAATATGTAGATTGTTTTATTAACAAAACAATCGTTATTACCGTTAAAAAGGTTACATATTTCCCCTTATTACAATATAAAAAATTGATTCATAAAAGTAATTTGTCACAGATACACATTTATAAGTATTTTGTACAAATCTTACCATATGAAGACCATTGTACCAATCTACCAATCCCATGTTGATTGACAATTCAAATTACACCGGAAATGATTTACAAATATAAATGAACTCCACCGAACCGTGTATGATAGCACTTAACTAACAACTAATACTATTGACAATTAAATGTAAACTATACGTGTTCAATATTATTAAAATACAAAAATGTTCATTAGTTTCTGACACGTCAGACAGCGAATAGCGAATAATAATAATAATTTTGAATAACAGCGGCAAATGTTGTCTAGAATATGTATGACTTGATTATATGTATTAACATACATATGTATGCTCTGTGTAGGTATATGTGAGAAAAAAAACGAATTTGTTTTCCAGTTTTATTTTCTTTCACTGAAAAAATAACGTTACAACTTGTCACAGTTTTTTAGAGTTTGGAGTTTTATTGATTTATTATTGTTATTTATTTCATTTCATTTTGCACCATGAATAATTCTTTTTGTTTCTTGATGTGTAAGGTGTAAGTTTTAGTACTTTTTTTTTTTTTTACTTAAAACGTTTTTTGTTTTTTGTATATCATGACGATTTTAGATGTGTATTTACACATTTATTCTTACTCCTTGAATACTCCAATAGTCAAATATAGTATACATAAATTATACTGTGTTTTCACAATTCATAATCAAATAAATCGAGGGTTATCTTCTCAAAACCAAAATATATCTAAATACATGGGATATTTTGGTTTTGAGAAGATAAAACCCATGAAATGTATTCCAGCTTTCAGCACAAAGATTACATAAAATATTCGTCATTTTTCCTAATCATACATCTTATATCTCATACATCTCATATATACACTTTACTCAAAAATATTTATAAATAACGATAAAAAATCAAAAATTATTAACTTCGAATATTTTACGGATACAATTTTTTTTTTTTCAATCTTTTCATCTCGATAAAACAATGCGTAGGAAAAATCTAAAATTTTTTACTTTTGTTTGGGTCATTTAGCATAACACCTAATATTTTTCTCAATTCAATATTGAATTGTGTTCATATAAATATGCTTTTGTACTCTTCGTAAGTCAAAACATATCATAACCTCATCAAATTATATATGAAGGAATACCGCATCGAAACACTCTAAATATAATATAAGGATAGAATTTTAAGACAGTATTTTTTACGCAAGCAAGCAAATGTTAAAGTATAGATTTTGATATTATCTCTTTCTGTTATTTTTGCCCGAATACGGAAGGAGAGAACTGGCATAAAACGAGATGTAACAGAAGATATTAACTAGGGTACATATTTACACATCTTGTGTCAGAATTCGCATTTTGATATATATATATGCATAAACATACCGTTTTGCCTAAAAACGTGTTTAAACTTGAATAATTTCAATCAATAATGTACGGAGACATACATATATTATATATTATACTATACGATTTTTATAAAGTCTCATTTTACTTTGGAATTTCCAACATTTTTGAAGTTTGTATAGTTATATTTACTTTAAGTCAGTAATAAATTTTCTGTTGAATATTACATATTATAATACATTGTACATTTTGATGGATTGTGTGTAGTGTACTGTGTGGAACAAACAAAACGATGTACGTTTTACCATATATATATGTACATGTATATCTGTTCCACTGAACTGCATACTTTTTCGTAAATATAAGAATTAACCTCTAACGAAGTTTGTCCAAAAAAAGGAGAAGGTTACGTCAATTCATCTCGAAATATTGTATAATTGCATAAAATACATATAATAATTATTATACTTAAGTACTTAAACATATAATATGTTCCAGGTAGATTTCGTACATTGCGCGTATTTCATACATGTATGTAATAAATAAATAAAATATTATATAAAGATAAGAATCAAAATTTAATTGAATATGTATCAATTATTATTACTATTGTAAAGGATGCATTCATCACTTTTATGTATATAAATTATGAGTTTAAGCTTTTACTGATGTAATCAATTCTAAATATGAAACACTGTCAAATCTACCACCGAACACGTGTTTTGATACAATTGATATCAAAAGAACTTAATAATAATTCTTCATATATAGGCATCTTTATAGATTCGATAATCTGCATAACTACTACACACTATGTACTGTATATTGTAAAGTTTTACATTTTTAGATAATTTACTGTAAAGCATAAAGAATTACGTCTCCATAATATTCAAAAACAATAAAAGTAATCGACGTTGTACTTAAATCTAAAACCATAACAAAATTTTCCTGTTGATTTTAATTTTTAATGTGGAGACTATTCTTCATTTCAATTTGCATAAGTAATATTATTGTTTTTCATGAAAAATATTTTATACGGAAGTATAAATACATAATATAAAATATAACATAATATAATATTTATATTTTATAGTATGTATTATGTAATATTATGGTACTTTTTGTAAATATACATTTTTAATGTTCCCTAATATGAAAAATTATTATTTTTTGCTTTGTATTTAATAAACTGTATTATTGTGGAAATTATATCACTGTGCTAAAAAAAGACCAACAGAAGTGTATACATATATATACGGTTTTTGATTGAAATTTTATCATCCATGGATATATATATACATGCTTTCGTCCTCTTGGTCGTCTTGTCGTTTTTTAAAGTACAAACTAATTTTGATAGATTCTTATACTTCTCAGAAAAATTAATAATATAATATAATAATAACAATGATTGTTTTTCTCTTACGTAGTTTTTTTTTTTACTATCAATGTGTATTTATAGAAGAAATGACGACATTTCCAGATTCTTCAACAACACACCACTCATTATCACTATTATTGGAAGAAATTGAATTTTTTCTTTCAACTGACGATTCCTTACTCCCTCGAGCAATGACAATAACAGCATCTTCTTCAGTCGATGATTTTGAGGAGGAAGATCTTCTTAATCGAGCTTTGGAAGTTTCACTCACGGATTCATCAACTAGCAATTGTAACTGACTTGCTACACTATCTACTTCTGATTCGACTAGTCTGGCTGGAGGACGACAAGCTGATGATGACGGTGCTGGAGGAGGAGATGGACTTGTCTCTACTTTTTTTACTTCTGATTTAGAGTCAGACACAACGAGAGGTGTCTTTACTTCTTCTTCTTTTTCTTTTTGAGGATTTTCAGTACTTAAATTTTTATTTACTGAACCTGCTGCAGTTTTGGATTTGGATTTTTTTTTTGATTTACTACTACTACTACTACTACTACTTGTTGTTGTTGTTGATTGAATATTAGGTGCTTGAGCTGGTGTTGTTGTTTCTGAGGTACTAGGAGCTGGTGTTGATTGAGTTGTATCTGATGCTGGATTTATTGAAGAAGAAGTTTGTTGAATTTCAGGAGATTGAGATTGTTCTTTTTTTTCTTCTTCTACTTTAGCTTCAGACTGTGCATTATTCTCTGATGTATTTTCCAAAGAGTCCAACTCTGGTTCTGGTTTGGCTTCTTTTTTCTTTTTTACCATGTCAGCAACATATTTAAATCTTTGCATACATTCCTCCTAAACAAACATAAAATGTCACATACAAAAATGTTGCATTACAAATTAAAATTTACCATGAAATGTTTAGGAAAAACAATTGTATATATTATACTGACCGATTAAGTATATCTACCTTCCATAAAATCCGTATCCGGTGGCGTCATTCCGTGTGTAACGCTCTAAGAGAAATGGTTACTGCTCTGGCTAAGAGAAATGGCTATTACTCTGGCTAAGATAAATGGCTATTACTCTGGCTACGAGAAATGGCTATTACTCTGGCTAAGAGAAATAGCTATTACTCTGGCTAAGAGAAATGGCCACTACTCTGGCTAAGAGAAATAGCCAGTACTATGGCTAAGAGAAATGGCTATTATTTTGGCTAACAGAAACATACATGATTTGAAGTAGACTATATAAAGAAACGTCGAGGGCTAAAACGGAGCGTTCACACAGAAAAAGTACCAACAATTCGATTTTCGGCTAAAAATGAGCTGCGGTAAAAAATGTGAAGGTTTTTGAAATGTTTAGAGAGTTTTGACCACTGGATACGGATTTTGTAGATGTGTTATGTCTTCCCGTTATTTGACGGGCGTTTTTACTTGTACATATTATAAATTATAAGTAGTTACTTGAATCTTAAATGTATAATATAATATAGAAAACATATTAGGGTTTATATTATTATGATCAAAATAAATGTGCACGAATAAATACTAAATAGTAACAAAACATCATTTATACACGTAATGCGTATGTGTATTATTGTCATTACCTTAGAACGATTAGGCACCATGTGAGCAATTTTTTCCCAACGTTCAAGGGAACCTTTTGGATACACTTGAAGTGCGTATTCTAAAATAATAAATAAAAATGAATTTACCTTAATATAATAAAGACGATTTATAGTGCCACTATAAATATTACTCATAATATATTAATTCGTTTTTAATGTAAGTTATTTATTGTAGATTTACTTGAAAAAAATGTTTTTTTATTTATTTAAAACAAAAAGTAATTTAATAATAATATACACTTACCAAGTTGTTTTTGTTCCTCAGCTGACCAATTCTCGACCGTTTTATTATCAACAGATGCGATACTGTCAGCTTTTCCTCCTTTTGTTTTTACCTTAATTTTCACCTGTGATGCAGCTTCTTGTTCTTCTTCTTCTACTGCTTTATTAGATGTAACTAATTTTTCTAAAACCTTCTTTGCCATAAAAGTGACTTCAGGCACAGGTCGATTTAAAATTTCAGATATTGTCTCCCATCTATTTGGTGCCCCACCAGGGAATTTTGAGCATAATTTGGAAAGTTCTGCAATATCATCATCAGTCCAAAGACCACCAGAAATAACTTGTTTCTTAGGAGCTTTTTGTTGTTGAGCTTGGACGGCTGCACTTTCATCGATATTCCATATTGGTTGGGTTTCATCATTTTCTTGTTCTGATTTTTCTGGTACTTTGAAAGTTTTGCGTTTACGTGGTTTTTTGGGTTCTTCTGCTTTGAGTCTTTCTTGTTCAAGTCTTTCGGCTTCAATTGCTAATTGTTGTGCTTCTTCCTCTTTTTCTAGTCTTAATTCTTCACGATATGCTAAAAGGTCTTTGGGGAAAGTAAAGATAAGGTATTTGATCCCACGATAAAGTTGAAATGGAGCTGTGTTAAAAATAGTTGGTTTAGGTAAATATGTTTCAAATTCTGCTTCCAATTCTTCAGCTGTTGGACCTTCTTTTTGACCTTTTTTGGTACGATGAGTTTTACGCAACCTGGCATCAACCATTTCTTTCTGTAATAATAATAGTTGAAGAAAACTTTACATAAAAAAACCAAACGTACAAATGGCAGATATTTATACTCGTAGTTTGTATTTACGTATAATATACGTGAAAACTTGTAATATGTACAGTATTAATATATGCATGAGAATTGAAAATACCATACCTCTATTATTTATTTATAATATTATGTATCTTACATACTATACTAAGTACTATTTACATATAATATAATATAAAAATAGAAATTTACCATGGATAGTCTTTTTTCAAAATATGATCCCCAGCTCGCTGCATACTGAGTAATAGATACAATGACAAGTAAAATTAAACAAACTTGCCAGACAGCAAATTTTCTTGCACGACGGAAGTAGAACATTGGTTGTCTCCAATTAGGTAAACCTTCAACTAGTACTGTGTGGTACTGTCCTCTTAATTCTTTATTTTTAAGTACTTCATAAATGCCAACGAGCTGAAAAGTTTTAAAAGAAAATTGAAAACATTATAATACCTATAACATAGTTCAGTGGTTATAACAGTATAGTCATTTTTACAAAATCAATACATCAGAATATACATATATATTATATGGAAATATACATATTATATTATGGAATGATTCATTTTTATGAAAACAATATTTTCAAGTTGTTTTATTTTTTCTCTTTCACTCTCACACTTTCTTTTTATACCTGTCGAAATTTTGTGGCAGCATCTTCAGCAGGATTTTTGTCAGGATGGAGTTTAATTGAAAGTTTACGATAAGCTTGTCGAATTTCTTTATCAGTTGCATCCTAAAAATAAAATACAAATAAAATGTAAATGATAATATTTTAGACAAAACAATATATATTTAACATAAAAAATAGTAATCATGTAAAAAGAAAGTTAAACAATAGTATTTATATTATTGATGTTTCATCCTTTCATTTATAATTCTCGTATTATATTTATAAAATAAGAATATATTTTATTATTACCTGTGAGATTCCTAAAACTTCATAAAAGTTCAGTCCCACTTCTTCAACTAAATCGTACATTTCCATTTCTTCATTATTCCATGCTTTACAAGTCGACACGTGAAGAAATAAAATGATTGCAGCCCAAAGTAACAGACTAGAAGTGTCCATATTGATCCTCATTTTTGTACAGATGATTATTTCTAAATAAGTAGGTGTTTTGTTTTATTATTTTTTTCGATTTGACGTTTTAGACGGTATACTGTAATGATGACACTGATGACGATTCTTCTTCTTTGGTTTTTTTACCAGTTTATATCTTGTTTTTGCTATTCTTTCTACAAAAGTTGTACAATGTTCAACATCAATAGGTACAACTATATATATTATACATATATCTGAAACTACTTGTTACAATTTACAGATAATGTTTTAAAATTTAAAACTATAAATGACAAGATGTATATATAGATATTGATACCTAAACTACTACTACAAATAAGTTATTTTTCAAGGAAGTATATATTCCTTAATAATAATTGTCTTTTAGAAAATCTCTTGTTTTGTTTTGCTCTATATGTATATTTTTTACAATTTACAATTCTTGTCAAAATTGTAACGACTATTTATACCACTATATACTATAAATTTAAAATACTTGATCTGTATTTTGTTAATGGCTATACTTATCATGCATGTATATCTGCAGACAGTAACATGTACTTACATGAGTGTACAAAACAATAATAGTGTAAGGTTATTAAAATACGAATTTTAATACAAAGTTAACACTTCCAGCGTGTTAAACTTATTATTATTATTTTCGTAATTTGTAGACAATAAAATCGTTTCATAACAATATAAGAATATAGTAGAATAGGTGTGTTTCCTGATGATTTTCTTCAAATTAAATACTATTGTAAAGTATATTATTGTTATTAATATCTTGAGCTTCAACAAAATCTTTGAATACTGAAATACAATCAAATAAAAACAAAGAAATATAAGTAAGTACTTACAATGAGTATAATATATTAAATTACGTTTTTATCTACAATAATATATTATGGTATACAATAATAAATAATAAATTTTGATTTGAAATATGTGTTTGTAGCACAATTGGAAGGATAATTTTTAACTTGGACTAGCCAGTCCACTATAATCACTACGATTAACTACAGACTACAGATTTTGGGGTAACAATAACAAAAATGACACTTTAAAAAAAGAATTACATAAATATTATTGTAATATTGCGTCGTCTTCAATGGACCAGGAAGGTCATATGAAAATTAAATTTGCTTGGTCATGAGAGAGTTATAATACATTATAGTTAACTACAAAAGTGTACATACGTCATTTCACTATTATAATAATATTTTACTACTTTTACACACTATATTACATACTATTTGATTGCTTTTTTATACACAAACATATGTATATTATGTACATTTGTATAATATACATGTATATTATGATATTCTACAATCAAAAATACTGAATACAAGACTTATTCTATTTTGAAACAGTTTAATAAACTTTGAAGTGAAAAAATCTGTTGTTGCACTAAATAATAATATATAATTGATATGGGATATTAACAATTCAATTTTTTTATCACCAGGATGAACAGAGAGAGAGAGATTATATTTTCTTTTATTGTAAATAAATCTCAGCTGATGATGTAAGTTTAAACTTTAAAGGGGTGTATAATGTATAACACTTGTTGAATTATACTAATTACAATTAAAAGAAAAATTGTGTCAATCAAGTATACAGATGGTTTATATAATTATGTACAATAGTATGTGTCACATTCTCAAAATGCAGCTGTTCGTGTTTCGTGTGTGAAGATGATGATAGACCGGGAACTGCTGGGCAAAAATTCGCATGTTAAACTTCATTTAATTATTTTTACAACATACAAGTTACCTACATGCAGACGTCAATGCCTCTTATTCTATGATGAATTAATAATTTAAAAGATGAATACTAACATTAAAAGTTTCAATTTTGTTTCACCCACAGTAGTTTTCGAAATATTATTATAAAAAATAAAAGAAAGTTTTACGGATTTTTACCCCACTCTTCCCTACATATCTATTTTCATAGATTTATCTCGACCGCTATGAATCAAACTGATAAAAAACTAGTTAGTGCTAATTTTCCTCATAAAAGTTATATTTTCATATTATTTTTGTAACAAAGTTCTGTTTAAGTATATTCATCTATAATTACAAGTACATATAGTTTATTAAAGTGTATGACATATTTATGTCTGTGTACATTTGTTTAATTACATAAAGTTCTTTCTCATTAAGTCTACTGACGAGTGAAGATGATCAACATCCAACATGTGATCTGAGATGAGGAGAAATGAATCAAGTTCATCCTCATAAAAATTAAAGTTTAAACTGCGTCAATTATAGCTGGAGTATCTTAGTTTTTTAAAATATATATAAGTATGTATATTACAGTAAAAAATGGGAGTACAAAAACTGATTGATTGGTGTCAACAATATAATTATCATCATATAAAACGAAGAGATAATCTTTGGTAAGTGTATAAGTAAATGATTAAAACATGAACTCATGTACACACATTTTTATTTGAATGCACTTAACTATTATTTAAGTATGTTATAGAGTTTAAGATTTTGATTGCAACTTACAAATTCCCTTTTGTATTTTAAAATATATAACTGCGTTCAATTTTAATTGCAGTTAATATTAATTGTTCCATTGTTTAATGTCTGACATGCATGCTAAAAGAATATTATACATAATAAAATAATATTATGTTCAAGGCTTGAACTTGAATCATACAACATCATAATATACTATCCATAACTACGATGTGGGTATAGTAAAAATGTACACGACTTAAAATTTGTGTGGTTTGAGAGCATTTTGTTAGTAGCATTTCTATTATTAAAGTAGCTATAAAAGAGCAATATAATTATGATACACAAAGAATATTATAAATACGTTGTACATCGGAAGTACGATTATTCTGTAGCTCAACGAGTGCTTTTTCCGATTTCCGATACTTTTGGAGAGAAACAACATGAATGGAGTCTGTACATAAACCGTAAATAATGTATATATATATATATAGAACATGTGAACATTAATTATTTTATTGACTCGTGTCAAACATACGAACTTTTTATGAATTTCAGAATGAGTCAAAAAAAATATATCCTCATGGCATGGATGATTTTCACTTGTACATTTTTACGTATTTAGTGGCTCCATTAAACTCTATCAATCAGCCATGTATTTTTATGAGAATTTAATGGACCAGAATTTATTAAAAACCATGAAAGATGAAAATGCCTTTAGTATGTAGTAATATTATCAGATAGTTTTGTCTACATACATGATAGATTTATAGTACTATAGGTATTAAGAGAAACACGTCTGGAGTCTGGACACGTAAATTGTGTATATAATATGTTTATGGGTACGTTTGGAATCCATTCAAAAAGATTTGAACAACAAAATTCGTAAATTTTTTTTGATATTTTTATAAAATACTAGAGGAA